>KN477226.1:0-35346 GCA_000787095.1 Periophthalmodon schlosseri
TAATAATAATTAAATACATAAATGCATGAATAAAATATAAATAAATCTTTGACGCTTTCTGCTGCTATCCTAGTTTATACCTCTTTATGTTCATATTATGCCCCACGGTCTGTCCGATCACTACCAGTCAATCACATACCACATTTACTCCGGCAGCTGGGGGAAGTCTTGCCCAAGGACACAACAACTGCATTATCTTCGACCATACCTGGTTGTCGCTGTCCAATCTCATCAGATCTTGGAAGCTAAGCAAGGCCCGGTTATTACTTGGATGGGAGACAGCTGGAAATACTGTGCACCACAATGGGGGTTCAGTGGCTCTAGTGGTTCTTGTTGTGTCCTTAGGCAAGACACTTCTACTTGTCCTCGTATTACTGTGGTGTGTGTGTTTGTGTGAGTGTTGGTGGAGGTCAGAGGGGCCGATGGCGCTGATTGGCATGCCAATTTCTGTCTGTGTGGAGTGAATAAATAATCCACTGTAAAGCGCTTTGGGTGTCTTCAAAGGCACTATATAAACCCGATGGATTATTATTATTAACTGCTTGTAGCTGGGATTGGATCTTGAACATTCTGGTTATAAGGCGACTGCTCTATCACCTGAGCCACTCTCTATGAAATTCCTGATCAATTAAATAAATATGCAGGTCTGGCCAGAAATAAGGTGAGATAAGGTAAGAATCCAGCCAGACACAAGGAAGCAACAAGCCATTATATACTTTAAAGGCTCGCTGCTGTGTTTAGATTTCATTGTTTAAAAGATTCATCCTCCTTTGAGAGCAGCTTATTTTGCTCTTTAGAAAAAAGTTACCTATAAGAATTTCTTTACTTCTCTCCGTATGGAAAGTTACCTGGACTTTTTCAGCCTAGACTTATTTCCACAGCGTAATTACCCTGTCAGAGACTGCGGTATACAGTCCTCTTTTGACTTGTAAAGGCTCAGAGTAATAATATTGAATGCAAAACCACCACTTCCTTGGTCTAACCATCTTTGGCTTTTAATGCATTTTAGTGTCCACAATGATACGGATAATATCCACTTTGTTTCTGTCTAAATGAGTTAACGGCAGATAATTGTCATATGCAACTGTTAGTCCCCCCTCGTCATGCATTACAATGATCAACCTCAGATATGTTAAGCTTAAGTTGTTGGTTTTTTTTTTTAACAAACAATATGATATGCATGCTGAAATAATGAATGGCAATGCTATAACATAATTTTATATTATTAATTGTATATTCCTACTACTACTACTACTACTACTACTACTACTTTGAAACTCTTTCACTCAGCCTTTCGCTTCATAACAAGTGATGATTTTAAAACCCTTCACTGTACACTCTATGAAAAAGTAGGTTGGCCATCACTATCTGTCAGAAGAGAACAACACTGTATAAAATGGATTTACAAGGGACTACTTGATAGACTGCCTGAATATCTCACTTGCTTGTTGAACTTTGATACAGGAACTTATCTATTACAAGATCTCATGGTTGTATACGTCTAAAAACTGGACGCACCAGAGCTGAAATGGGAAGAAGAGCTTTTGGTTATTTAGCTTCCAAAAGATGGAATATATTTCAAAGTCATGCAAAATTTGATACTTTGGTGCCACAAATGCAGTTTGATAATCTGCTGACAAACACCTGCACCTGTTTTAATGTTTTAAATGGACCTATGTACTTATTTGTTTTGTTTGTTTTGTGTTTGTATTTTTCTGTATTTGAACAGGGCGTCCATGAAAAGGAGAGTCTGAGTGCTCTCCCTGTATAAATAAAGATTTTGTTGTTTTTTTTTGTCACTGCAACTACCAGATATCACACATAATTAACTGGGACACCAATAAATAATGTTCATGTAATATGTAGGTCGATATAAAGGATAGGAAACAAAATGTGCTCTGCATGCTTTTCTCAAACAAACAATAAGAATTATTAAATTTCCTCCTATATTTACAGTTTTCTTCCATCCTATATTGTTGGTAGCAAAGTCAACAAAGGCTTAGTGGTTAGAGCTTTTGTCCACCAGCCCGAAGGAAAATCGATTCCTGCTCGGATCATGTTTTGCCTAGTATGAATGTGTTGTGTAAGTCTGGATTGGATGATGGTCAGAGGTACTGATGACGCAGATTGGCAGCCTCACTTTGGCCAGTCTGCCCCAGGGCCGCTGTGACCACAATAGTATCTTACTGCCATCAAGTATGGGATGAATGAGTCATAACTACAGTGTGGCGCTTCGAGAGGCTTCGACAAGCATAAAGTGCATTACAAGTCCAAGGCATTATTATACTATATACTACTATAGATATTTTTTGTGAAAAGTTTTTACCTATATGACATTTGAAAAACAATCAAACTTGAAAGTGGCGCAAGTACAAAGTCTAAAGTTCCCTTCCTGCATTTCGGCCATCAGCCTAGGAGCTTTAATGGCCCCAAAGAAGACTGCATTCTGGGGCATTTTTCCCTCTAAGTAGGTCCTGTAATGTCAAGTTTCTGTGCTCACCTCTGGGAATACTAACCCATCTTAATGGCATCTATATCACATTTAGGGCTGTTACAGTGACCATAACAGGACTGGGAAACAGCCCAATATGTTGGAAGCGGCGTGGAGGCTTTAAAAGAGGAGAGAGAGGGGGGCTCTGGGGGACATTAAGGAGCTCAAACCTGATATAGCTGTAGGGATGCACGCTCCCTCTTACATTCATTATCTTATGCAGAACAATACAAGGGTGGACATATGCACAGGGCATGGCAGACACTGATGTTGTCGGCTGTTGATAGGCTATTATTAAATCAGCGTTTTAGCACCCATTAATGACACTAGAAATGCAAGGAGAGAATATAGTGCTGAATAGTATAGCAGTGCCTAAAGAAGACATAGTTTGGAATATATAGTTTATACTGGTTTTCATTCTGCACTCTTCTCTTTCAATGTTAATTTTATGATGATTATTTATGTTTTCATTTGTTTGTATTGTGATTTTCATCTTTCTTACTCTGTAAAGCACTTTGAATTACTTTGTGTACGAATTGTGCTATACAAATTAACTTGCCTTGCCATACTGTGCATCTTGGCAGGTCGAAAGCCAAGGTACAGAGTTAACACAATGCACAAAAATGATGGGTTGGGAGTATAGTTTCATTATAATATGTACATGTTAAATCTGATTACATTTACAGAAAAAGCATGGTAATAGGACGGTAATAGCATGGTACTTGCAAGAGATATGTTTCCAAATTACCAAGAAAATACTGTCCCAGTAATTCAAGTCTTCATAAAGTGATTACCATAATTATGCTTTTAGTTGCAATGCTATTTCCATGCTATTACATGTTATGAGTTTTCTGTAAAGTGTTCCTGTTAAATCCATCCAACCGGATCCACAAAGGCAAGCACTGAGCACAATACTTTGAAAGAATACACTAGAAATTGACTATAAAATTGACTATAAAAAATCTTACACCTTATTGACCTTATTCCTTTCCGCCCACTTTTGCCTCTAAATGCTACTAAACCGAGCTTTCTTTGTGATGGCACTTCTGGTTAAGCAGGAATCCTAGTCATTGCAATGGAGATTCACAGCTTTTGTGTAAAATGTACAATGCTGGTCACATTTTTTATATATAGTGCTTTTCCACTTTCTAGGCACTCAAAAGTACTTTACATCAAGGAACCACTCACCCATTCACACACACATTCATACACCAGTGTACGCAGACACTGGTGTAACTTCGGCAGCCCCGTGCAAAATAATGCAACCCGAATGACACTGGCGGCGCCCACGGCAACTTCCAAAATAAGGTCAACAGCCAATGGTTGTACAATACTGTGCGAGTTTGCAAACATTCGCAAACGGATGTGGCAAAGGCAAAAAAGTCAAAATGTTAAAGATGTTATTTTAAAATTCATAGCATTTTGTCTTCCAAATCCAGCAGTTACTCTAAAAATCTATTGATTAGCTGACACATGTCACCAGGTGTTTCAGATTTCTCTCGTGCATGTAAACACACACCAAAAATCAGATCTCATTATGGGGTTACCTGATTGTTCTAGTTATCTGATTTTTAATGGCCATGTAAATGTACGCGGTGCTCATTCAATGATGGAGAATTGCAATCTTCATCTACTGACTGATGCAATATCAATAAACAAAGATGTACTGCATAATAAACACTTCCAATACACATACAGTGCTATACAAGTATATATTCACATCTCTATATCTCACTGTTATTATTAATGTCCTGGTACTCCCCTGTCAGCTTTATAAAAGACAAGGGTGAATCTGCCCAACCTACTCCTCCTTTTTATCTTTTTAACCTTCATCCCCAAAAGGTAATGTACGCAGGGCTTTTTATGTGCTCAAATATTCATATATGCACATTTTACACCTACACAACCCGGCTGTGCAGCAAAGACCAGACAGCCTGCTCCACTCTAAAGGCCTTTCCCTGGAGAGTAACGCTAAATACAGGCGAGTTAGGGGCTTTTGAAATGACGAGGAGTGAGTGAAGGATTCAGACAGAAGAGGAGGAGGAGGAGGAGAGGAGGAGGAGAGGAGGAAGAGAGGCGGACAGAGAGAACGCTGTAGTTTAGGTGGTGATGAAGTGTCATGGCCGAACAATAACATGATGGTGATGTGTGGGATATATGGTGCTGTGTCAGCCGCTCGGCTTTTAGTTAGCATTCGAGCCCTGAAAGTTTGTGAGAGAACTGGTATGTATTGGATTCTATTGGATTCTATTAAAGGCAACTCGCGCTACTGGTTCAGGCATTGTTAAATTTTGGATATATGTGAACTCGCAGAGAAGCTTCAGTCTCACAAATTTATATTTAGAACAACATTTTGATGGCATATACACTGCCTGGTCAAAAAAAAAGTCGCCACCTGGATTTAACTCAGCAAATAGGTACGAGCCTCCTATTGGATTATTACTGCAGGTTCAGCAACAGTATGTGGTCAAAGAATGAGGTCAGCTGACTACCTGAATATACTGAATGACCAGATTATTCCATCAATGGATTTTTTCTTCCCTGATGGCACGGGCATATTCCAAGATGACAATGCCAGGATTCATTGGGCTCAAATTGTGACAGAGTGGTTCAGGGAGCATGAGACATCATTTTCACACATGGATTGGCCACCACAGAGTCCAGACCTTAACCCTATTGAGAATCTTTGGGATGTGCTGGAGAAGGCTTTGCGCAGCGGTCAGACTCTACCACCATCAATGCAAGATCTTGGTGAAAAATTAATGCAACAAATGCAAGATTTGGTGAAAAATTAATGCAACACTGGATGGAAATAAATCTTGTGACATTACAGAAGCTTATCGAAACAATGCCACAGCGAATGCCGTAATCAAAGCTAAAGGCGGTCCAACGAAATATTAGAGTGTGTGATCTTTTTTTTTTGGTGGCGACTTTTTTGTTGGCCAGGCTGTGTATAAAACCGTTTATCATGAAATGTTGAGAAATGTTGCAGAAGTGCAATAAAACAGATTGTGTAATCATTTGAATACATGGCACATACAGGTGCTGTGACATATTGATCAGTGAATCAGCGTCTCCGGACATTATATTGACTTACATTCATTTACTGATTCAAACCTCAACCTCTGAACCTTAACATAACTTTCACTAGCAAGGACCACTCCACAACAATGGAATACGATAAAGATATTTATTGATGATATGAACAGACGTGGAGGCTGGGTAGAGACTGTGGATGGGGGCTCTGTCTCAGGTGGCTAGCCCAGCTGATTCAGGACCCCCCTCTCTGTAGATGGCGAGGTCATTGCGCTGAAAGATGAATAAGAGACAAGGGGTGGGAGGGAGGGTCGAGAGAATCGAGACAGACGGTGATGCCGGGATAGGTTTGTATAAATAGGGCTTCTGGGTAATTAAAGGTGTGGTTGAGGTGAGCTGTGGTTTGCTAGAGAGTAGCAGAAGAAGGTTGAGGTGTGGTCCCACTCCTAAATCTCAGTCAATCATATTAACCCCATTTTAATCATGTCTTCGATCTAATATTGAAGGATTCATCTCATTGGAGCCTGATTTGATGAATATTCTCAAACTTCTGTGTCTGTGTTTGAGCAGACAGCTGCGTTAAATAGAGACTTGGTAAATATGACCAAAATAGCAGATAGTCACAGATTTGAACACAATTTGATTTTTATCACCACACCGCCCAGCCCTAATTTGCATAAGTACAAAATATATCCTGCAACAATATCACCCCCCACCTCCGAGTTTGTTTTTCCTCTTTTGTTAGGCCCTAAAAATCTATTGTTCATACTGAGGAATCCTGGAAACTCAAAATAACACAACCAACGCATACCCGCATCTCGTCTTCACTCGCCCCCACCATCATTTTTTTCTCTCTCTTCCCGCCCCTTCCCTGCATGTTCTTGAATGATACTGAACGCTTTAATCAAGAACAACCAGTGCAGCCATAGCTTTGAAACAGTCTGTCTCTCCTCCAGCACTTCTGCCTTCGTTTGCCCACGTGATGCTGTCCACTCAATGGTCTGCATAGACTTCCTGTCACGTGGGGTCAGATGCGTGCCGAGTGCAAAGTGGAGCAGGTTATTTAGATAAATGCCACGTTTACATTGACGCTCGGAGAGATTGAATGCTTATTGTTCACAGTGTAAGACGTCGATGGAACATTGATTAAAGTATTATGTATGTGTCTAACCTTCGTACACTGGTTGAGTAAACACTGAGCTACAGACAAGGAGTTGAGTAGTGTTTTAAGAATGAAGGGAAATTAAACCAGTGTAAATAAAATGTACCGGTGATGAGACTTTCAGCTCTTTTATGGGATCCGAATCTTTTGGATCTGTTCCTTTCAAAGAGCTGTTCAACAAACTGGCTCTTTAATTTTGTATTTATATGACAGAAGCCAATGTGAGAACTTAATTCATCTACAAACTAATCACAGAGAGACGTGACCAATGCTCAGATCTGTTTAAAATGGTTCAAACTGAGAGTGGAAGTGTGTTTACCCTTTCAAATTATGCATAATCGAAATAAAACGTTGCACCACAATAATAATAATAATCATCATTTAAAAACTAACTGCTATTATGATGCCAAATCTATTTTTTTTGTTCATAAATCTCTCACTTGTGTTGCCAGCTCTGCTTCTGTGCTGATTCTTGTATCTTAATCCGTATAAAAATGCATAAAAATTATAAAGAAAAAGATTCAGTTCTTTTAAAAATTGAGATCAGGTTCCAGCATCACATCACTAAAATGTACTCATGACCTGATGCCTGAGAAGATATGCTATTTTGGTGAAATCGATACGGCTTTTCACTGGTTTTGTGTTTAATGCAGTTCTATGCTCAAACACAGATGCTTTGCCCACCCACTGCTCCTATTGGTCAATATCTGTCAAGCTCTGAGTGAGTGACAGGTGGATTTGACCAGTCACAGTGAAGTGTGTACTTTCAGAAAAAGTAGATAGCTTCCATTGGTGCAAAATAAAGGTGTACATGAATCGTGAAATAGGGATTGTGATTTAGCACCAAGAAAATCATTGTATTATCCACTCCTATGTTGTTGTATTATATAAAATAAATTGGTATTTTTTGGTATTTTGAAAAACAAAATCTATGTGGTTAGCTCACCAACCAGCAAATTGCATACACGCCCTCCCTGTATCTCCACAAGTTTTCTCCTATTTCTCAACCACCAGCCATCCATCATCTATCCCAACTACTACGATGTGCCATTTTTTAAATTTAAGTCTTTATTCGTATTAGCATGACCAGTAATAGCAATGCTTTCACTATCTGAGCTATAGCTTGTCTGTCTTGTTGCTACTTCCTTCCTTTTGATGTACTAATCACTGCAGATCAAAAAACTTGGTGCAGTGTTTGAGATGCTCTGACCCGTTCGTGCTACTATCGCAATTTTGGCCCTTGTCAAACGTGCTCAAATGAAGATGGAGGATTAGACAGAGCTGCTCAACTGTGCATGCTGTCACTATAAGCACATTTGTAACACATATTTTTATAGTAGAGGAAGAGAGCGCTCGGAGGACACAAGGAGAACACGCACACTCCACAAACAGGCCAAGCTCCGTGCAGGACCTTTCAATTGCCATAATGTTTATCCTATAACAAATCAAATATGTTTTTATTCTCCAGGTGTACTCATGCCATCCATTCTTATTCTTTTTGGAAACAGCACAAATAAGACATCTCCCCCACACCATCTTTTTAGGTGCACAGACCGACAGCTCCCACCATTGTTGCATAACCACAAAGGCAGCATGCTGAACTTGTCAAAGCCTTGCCGTGCCCCCTACCGCGTACCACTCAAGTCAGAGCCCTCAGAGCATCCTACAAATGCGCCACACCCCACTCCTGCCTTTTTCTCTCCTGTCTGTCTGCTGTCGATCGCTCACATCTTTAAAACATGTGTGCAGACAGGAAGCTCAAGGTTTTCTAGCAAACTTAAAGACAACGTATTTTTGAGGGGTTTTTCATTTTGTTCACTGCAAACCGCAAGATTGATCTAAAGCCAGCCTAATAATAGAAAAAGGTCCGCTGACTTCCTGTTCAAAACTCCAGAAGTGGGAGGCGCGTTTCTTCATCTTGGCATTTCACTATATAGCAAGCAGTAGATTTTCATATACGTGTTTGTATTGCTGATAAATGGCTGAGTGACATTTTTGAACTCTACATGTGTGACCTGAGCAGATTTGTTGTGAATATTTGAAAGTAAATACAGTGAAGTGGGAAGAGATAGTGGGTAGGCGGAAATTTTCAGAACCCTCAAGCCTTGAAAGCAGGACTCAAACATGAATCAATCAAAATACAGCTCTGAGTAATCGACAATACAACATAATTAAAAGCTCTTAAAAGTTGATTTTGCATATGTCCCCTTTAAGAATGACATCATAAGAAAGTGTACCATGACTTAGTATGAGTATTTCAAAAATTATTACAAATATATTTTGATATTTTGTAGATTTCATTGTCCCAGCATAAAATGTGTCCTTTGCAGATGAGAATTCACTATGTATGTTTCGGATTTAAAATATTTTGTGTACAATTGTGACTGTACATGCCTTTTCTCTGGTCAATTTTGGACCTTTGTTGCTTCTAAAATAGTTTGTATACAAAACTCACTGCAAGACGAAAATACATTATTTGCCCCGGCATGTCTGACCTCAGACAATCCGTAAAATAAACTACACCTTATCTTCTTTCTCGTTCCCCCGCTGTCTCTCTCCCTCTCTCTGTCTGTCTTCAGTCTTTTGCCCATGCCATTACCACTGGGCTGGCGTGTGCATTAGCAGGTAAGTAGCTCGTGCATCAGGGGATTGGCAGACTGAAGAGTTGAAGCAGGCGAGGCTAACAGCATATTAACAGCGCTCTGAGAGTAGGTGGGAAGAGAAGCTTACGGCCTATTTTACAGCAATTAGACAGCGCTGCGTTTGGGTTTAGCCTATAGTCTCCACTCCGCACCTCCCCCTCACATCTTTGTGTCTCCCTCGGTCCCTTTCTGATGTTTAATTCTGCTCATTTTCTTTCCAGGAACCAAAAAGTGTTGCCGACAATTTGCTTTCACTATCATTGCCATGGAATCGTATCAACATATAATGGACTTTCAAGATAGATCCAGCCACAAGGAGTCAGTAAAGTAACTTCAGGAGAGATTGGAATGGACATATCTATTAAATAGGGGATTAAAATGTCAAACCGTGGCACTTAGACCCCAATAGGTGAATTTTTTTGTGATGCAACTTGTCGAGAAACTATATGGGCCTAATGAATTATACCAAAACAAATGACCCACACTACAAACTACATCCATACACAATAGTTTTTTCACTAGCACAGATATATTGTAAAAGCACCTCTTCGGGTCAAAATGAGACCGCTGTGTACTGTTTGCATCTAATTATAAAGCATTTTATTGTTTTAGAGCGCTGCTAGCGCATGCTAGTTGCCGTTAGCCTTACCATGATGGCACGGCTCTGCTCTGGTGTTTGAAAGTTGTGAAAAGCAATTGTAAACTCATCACAGTGAATAATTACAATGTGTTCGAAAAGTGAGGAATAACCTTGGGCCGCTGCAAACCACTTAAAATGAATTATTTTTTCACATTTTTAAGACAGTAAAAAGTACAGGTACAGAGCCTGAGTTGTGTTTAACCCGCAACCACCCTAAGAGGCAGAATTTTAATTTAATTTAATTTAATGGGCGACAACAGCTCAGTGTTCAGTGCTCAGTCCTCTGATCCAAAGACTGACGGTTCGACGCCTGCTCTCGACATAAACATCATTGACTGAGCTGTCATATCCACTGACCCACAGGTTAGTGGTGCGATTCTAGCTCCAACAGATGAATGTCGTCATTGTGTCCTTGGCAAGACACTTAACCCACCTCACCCCCTGTGTTTGCGTATGAATGTGTGCGTGAATGGGGGAGTTTTTCCTTGCTGTAAAGCGCTTTGAGTGCCTTGAAGGTGGAAAAGCGCTATATAAAAATGTGACCATTTACTTTTTTGTTATCTTGCCATTGTGCACCCCATGAGGGAAGTGCAGTGATAAGTTACTTGAGCATTGGAGACTATGAGTTTCTATAGATAGGACTTGCATCCAAGAACTAACGACAGCTCATGAAGAATAGGGCACTAAATCTTTACATTTTGAAGACTTCTTTCAGTAAATTGAAGAGCTGCTGCCACTAAAAGCATGTGTCACATCCAGGTCCTGTTTATTTGGATAAATGACTGTTGACAGGAGACAAAGCAGGTTGGCTTTTGTTTGCTGTTACAGAGCATCGGTTTATTGATTTTTAAGGCAGAGGTTGATGAATGAGTGCTGCGATCTGTCGTCTTACTGTTATAATGTCTCACTATATATGACATTTAAAAGGTTATGGTTTAGAGTTTGCTTTTTCCAGTGTAACAAGACTGACCACAGAGAAAAGAGAGATATATGAGATATCACAGGCTTGTTCATGCTTTTCTGTGTATCGCTAAATATTATGAATTGGATCTGTAAGAAGTCAGTCTTTTAACAACATTTTGCAAGTGGTTGTTTTTTAATCATAATTTTTTACTATATTATTATGTATGCATTGAGCCCAAATTACTTTTATGTCGGTAACAACAACTCATTTATCCACTAAAAAACCTCTGGGGTCCCAAAAAGTAGAATTATGTGTATTATTTTGAAAGAGAATATAAACTACAAATAAAGATTGTTTTTTTCCCCCACCCAATATTGTTCTTTGATTTAATAACAGGGCTGTCTCTTAAGGGAAAAGTTGTCGCAGAAACAACTATTCTTGCTTTGGAAAGTTTATTCATGTTTTGTTTGGAATTCCATATTACAAATTCTACACGTTATACACCTTACACCACCTTTTCCAGGCTATTTGAACACACAAAATGGTGGCTGTGTTGATGCTTGACTTTGTACATAAAACCAACCGCAGTCATCTTTAAGTACAAAAAGACTTATTTTCCAGACGGGTCACGTGTTTGCCCTCAGACACGGCTCAGTGGATCAGTCAGTCAAACCCACACAGCGGTGTCTGTCTGAGAATCACATATTCACACAGTGTCCTCTCTGCTCCGACCAAACGAGACCAGGCAGCAGCGAGAGGCCGCACACAAATGTACACAGAACATGCCGCTTTAATAAGAGCGATAATATTACAGAAAGTGAGAAGGATGTTCTGTCTGCAGCCACTTGGCACAGACTCGGAGTTACTTTGCTTACAGATGCCAGTTGAGTCATGTCCAAATTGGATTGATGGTTGTTCAGCATAATAGGGTTTACAAAAAAATACTGTTTGTTCACCACTGTTTGTATTAGCATTAAAAATCAGTGTTATTCAATCCTAGTTCTTGAGGAACTGTCATAACAGTAGCATTGCATGATGACTTATTGGATTAACAGTGGCTCAGTGGTTGGAGCACTCTTCCAAAAACCCGAAGGTTGGAAGATCGAGTCCCGCTTGGACCAACTTCTGTCATTGTGTCCTTTGGCATCCGCCTTTCCTAATATAATTTGTAATTGGAGGTGGTCTGAGGGGCCAATGGTGCAGATTGGCAGGCTCACTTCCGTCTGTCTGCCCCAGAGCAGCTTTCGTATTAAAGTATGGAGTGAATGAATAATGACAGTTTGGTCAAAGTGCTTTGACAAGCCTTTAAAGTGTATTATAAGTGTAAGGTATACTTCTCCTTATTATTATAATTAAAGTAATGTGGTACTTTTAGTTTGTACTTATACTTCATATTACTCATTCTTTTCTTTAAACCCAGACGCACTTTTGGATAGCATGCTACTTCAAACGCCAAAGAAATCAACAAAACCAATGTGAAACAATGTGGCAAATCTAGCTGCAATTTCAGGACCATACCAAGCTACATCCCTTGATCCACCATCTCCACTATCTGACCACCCCAAACTCATGCACCAGTGTGGTCTGAGATGTGCTGGGGCTGGGGTGAGGCGGTGTGTGACAGCTGAGATCATGGAGAATACAGATGCTGTTTGGCGGAGGCTAATTTGCAGCGCTGTGTGTTGCCTGGCTTGATTGATTGTTTCCAAGGCGCTCCTCGGTGCACTTTGGAGAATGGGAGAACGAAATGCAAACTAGCTCGAAGTCGCTGAATGACACTGATTGCCGACGTCGCAGTTAAAGCCCAAATAACATGTCGGGGAAAACATATGGTGTGTGTCTATTCAGGTCTGCGGAGAAGAGGAGCAGTGCTTTATGTATGGGGGAGATTAGCCTACACGTTTACAAGCGATTACACAGAGGAAGTGCTATCTCTATAATTAGCCGTCATGTAATCAAATATGTATTCATTGCTAGGAGTGGATCTCACATACTACTATGTTTAGTACTATTCATATTGCCATATTTTTGCAAACCATAACAACTTTTTTTTTCCAAGATTGTTATGGTGTATTGAGTTCAGGTTTCAATGGCGTACAGTTAAGGTTACCATAGGAGCACTAAAATCAATGGAAATAAAGAGGGTGGTATTAGGACAGGCATCTGACACAAAATTACGCAAAGTCTATGTGCAAACAATTGTTAGTTTGAGGGGAAATCAGAAATCGTACCCAAATTTATCTCAAGTTAAAACTTTGGGATGTGATATCTTGAGATTGTTTTGTAGCAGAAAAATGTCGAATAACGAGATACCTGTCACAGTATATTTATGTCTGTGCAAGAAATCTGTATTTTTCCCAGTAGGATTTGTGTGTATTCTGTAAATGTTGTGTTTAGTGTAGAAACCCCAAATACCCCACCCCGCTGTGGTCATGCTCTACTGGCAGCAGTGGGAATGAACCATGGGGGAAATCTAGCCATTTATTGCTGACCTGCTAATACACGTGCACAATTGTTAGGAACACAATTTGACGGCAGAAAAGAAGAAAATCTATGGACCTTCGAATTTCTACCTGTGACATAACAATCCAGGGAAAATTTAGTGATTTCTGAAGCTCAAAGCAAGACAACCTCATAAACAGGATAAATGCTACAACACGGTTAAAGGCTCAAAAAGGTTGATTTAGCATATTTATACTACTTTTGATAGTATGCCTAACTTATATTTAAAGTCAAGTCATTTTCATTTAAAAGGTTGATGAATCTCTTCTACAACATCATTACTCCCACAGCAGTGCACAAAATTAGCCCGTGTTAGCTGCAGCTGGTAATCCACAGTTGCACAGTATAAGGCTTTCATATTGTCAGAATGTAGTCATTATCCCATCAGTGTAATGTGTAGTGAGATGTTGACAGTAACACTATGACAGGAGGATTGGTGGGCAGTTGTTGACCCATCTGGACACAAGTGATACTGGACAGCCCTGTCAGTCTCCTAAGAGCTGGGACTTGTATTTAATTACACACACTCTAATATGATCTAATACTGACTAACAGGGTATGATGGTGTAGTAACAACAGTGATGAGCTTATTGACAAACAAGACAAATTTCACTCCTTTATTAATAATGATACATATCAAATGGCTTTTTTATTACGACATCACTTATAGACCCTGCATTCTAAAGGCTGTTCCATACATTATCTCCAATGCAATTTTAATGGGGAAGTTAGCATTAGCCTCCAAACATAAAAATCAGGGCTGCGTCTGACAACCACTTCATCACACGACTCATGTCAGAGCCCTAAACATGAGAATGAAAGCTAAGCCCTTTTAAATATAATTTATTAACTTTAATGTTATTCTGGGATTCACTGCATTACACATATAGAGGGCAAAAAAGATCAGTTTGTTTTAGTTCATCAAGCACCTCAAATCCTGTATCCACATCAGAGAAAGTGGAGCTGGGAGTTAGATATTGACTGCTATCACTTGTAGGCAAATATAATGAACATAAAATAAACAACAACATAAACAACAACAATTTACCTGACAAAGTTCTTTTTATTTTGCTGCTTCATTAAAATGAATAGGCTACATAGCAACCTTACTGCTACTCTGTCTTTGTCTTGTCACTGTTTTTTTTAATACAGTTTTTATAATACTTACACAATGTGACCTTTTCTGTAATTGTGTGCTACTGCTACTGTACACTGTTATTTAACCATAGGCTTTAAGGTACTGTCGTGCTCTCACTGTACCATTATGTTGTCTAACCGTATTGTTTTAGGTAGACAATTTTAACATCTGTCCAGGGACAACGCATGAAAAATAGCCTTTTGGTGAATTCTGGTACATTTACAGTAACGCTTTTTAATGTACACTGTCCATGTCAAATAAATAAATGCATTAAATTAAATAGATAGCAGGTTATGTGCACAACAATTGTAAACATGTCACTCCTGGAAGGTTCTGTTCACTATTGTGATAAAAAAAAAAAAAAAAGTGTAGTGAAGTGTGTTGCTCAATAACAAAATGCTATGTTAGAAGGGGAGAATTACCAGCTTTCAAGTTAGCCAGAAACTAATGCTGCACCACTACTCAAATGTAGACTATGAAATATCGCAACATAGAGCCAAGAAAATGGACGTGCATAGAATGACAGATGCTGTAAGTGGTGAATGAGCAAACTGCTTGACGAATAATATCAGCTATTTGCACTTCAGGTAACTTGGCTGTAAAGATATTGTAGTGGTTGCATTGATTACAGGGGAATGTCCTAAAACCGCATAGAAAAGGCTTGTTTGGAGTGCCACTGTGGTTTCCTGGACACAGCGGAGCTGACTCACTGCAGGTAAAGCAGCTAAAGCAGATGACAAGTGGACAGCTGGTGTCTGCTGCTGTCATATTAATGACGCTGGAGACTGGTACAGGACGCTTCCACTGCAGCTCTGCACAGGGGGAGGCAGGGACCACCAACAATATGAGCTAAAGCATCCCAGCGCAACTAATACTCGCAGTAGATAACATACTTGTAAATGATATGTTTATCAAGCGATTACCGACCGTTAGTTTCACATCATAAACTATACTTTTGTTTAACGTGGTGTTCCCTCATCATTAGCTAACTCAGAGTTGTGTTTCGATTGATTGCATGTTTGAGTAATCCTGCATTGTTCTGCATCTGAGGCTTGAGCAAATTCAGAATAATGCTGTTTTCACCTACCCCCTATCTCTTCCACATTATGAAGAGACCTGGCTTCTCAGTTCTGCAGTTTTGAACAGGATGTCAGTAGACCCATTTCTATTATTACACCATTTTACATTGCAATTAACAAACTAAAATGGTGATCTACTTATCTTGTAATTTTATACAAAGTACCAGAAAAAACATATATTTGATTAGGCACACGCAACCAAAATAAATGGGACAAACAAAAGTTGTTTCTTAATTGTTATAATTTCTATGTTTATTGAATGAAGGTTACACTTAAGACACTTATACTTAAGACACTGCATGGGCATGTTTTGAAAAACCCAATGTCAAATTGTGCTGAGACGGTGGCAGGCCTACTCTAGCGTCATAATTCTCTTGCATGTAATCCATTACTCCACATGTTTGGGTCAATAGTTCAACACTGGTGGGGCGCCTGAAAGCTGTTTTGTTAATGGGAGTTAATGAGGCCTTGTTAAGTGCTGGGTCAGTCCAGGGTCCACTTTAGTGAGGGCAGGAAAGCTGATGCAACGGCCCACTACTCACTGCCAAAGCTATTATGGTCAGGGATGTGGTCACTGCCTGTTCCCAGATACAACCTAGTGCTATAGAGTCATCCTTTATACAGTCACTATAAAATAATATTGGTCATTATCACAGGGCATGTTCTTAAATGTAATGAAGAGGTTGACTCACACCTAGAGTCTTGTAAATGATGTGCACAGGCTGAAGTGGAGGCCAGTAAAACCGTATGGAACAGTGTGGTTTCAAAGCAATAAGACCTTCACTCATAACATACAGAGTTTTTATAGTCCACTAAGTATCAGTTTTCTCTCCATGTCAAAAAGATAAGTAGAAATTTGATCATAGCTTGAGAACTTTGCAACCTAACACTTAATAATTTTGCATTAGTCTTATGTTGCCCTACCCTACAATTTCATTATTCATTCACTTCACACTTGGTAAGCTGTTGTAGCCACAGATGCCCTGGAGTAGACTGTGCCACCAGCACCTCCAACCACCATCACTCATGCACTAAATTCTTTCATAGACAGGGTGGGTGAAGGGTCTTGCCCAACAACATAACCACACTACGCGCTGGTCCAAGTGGAATCCAAACCACCACCAAAAAAACAACCCTTCACTTTATATAACTATTTATTTGTTCACAAGTCATGTAGACCAACCATAGACTGTATATATAAATGGACATAGCTAACCTGCTAGCCGCCACATTCCAAATAGGAAGCGCTCATGGGCGTGCTTCCAGCTCCATCAACTCTGGCTCCAATTCACTTTATATTGAAAAATTGTGGGCCCTCTCTCTGTAACTGCTGCAGTGAGCCTTGTCATTTGGTCTTAAAATGTTCGTGTTAATCCGCTCTACATGATCTTGGTATTTTTATTTCGCTATTGTGTCCGTAAATTAAGACACGAACATTAATAACAGACGAATCAGGCACCTTCTTTCAGGTCAGTCCCACTAGCGTTAGCAACAGATTTGATTGACAGCGTTACTAAGCGCCCGCTCCCTGCTAAACCAGTGGTGCGAGCGGGAAGGGCCTTCAGCAGCCTGGCTCCGGATTGGCTCTTTAGTTGCTATGATACTCGTGGTCGGAAATTGGCTCCAAATTCGTCCCTGTAACTGCTCTAGCCTCGATGAGCTTCATTTGGCTGGAGCCGAACGCTATGGGTGACGTCACACTCTCTTGGTCCACTTCTTTATACAGTGTATGGTGTGCCCGGTTAAAGTTTCTCCTGGCTGGCAACTTCTCTTACAAAATCTGCAAAATCTGGCTAAAAAGCAGTTTTCTTCATGATATGTAAAGGATACGCTATGTTGATTGTTGTCTATTTTAATGTTTTCAATTTGTGTAAAAAAGACCAAATTACATATCTCCAGGGTAATAGCTTTATAATAGCTTAACCTACAACAAGGCTGCAATGAATTACTGATGGCAGCTGTGACTTTGAGCACTACTGTAAATAATTACACTAAAATCAAGTGAGCAATACATACACACCCGCTATGCAAATGTGAACTTTGTCTTGTTTTTCTGTATCAGTTTATGTGGGTTCAAATAATAATAACGATAACACAATTTACATGGAACACATTATTACATCAAAAACCCATATTACAAAATAAATTTCCCAGATGCAATGTAATACCAGCCACATGAAAATTTAAATGTCCGCTCCATATTATAGCTCTCTGTCCGTAATCATAAACCGGAGAGTTCTTATCATTGGGCATATCTTTAAGTGCAGCTTTCGTCTGGTCTCTTGTGTGGTATGAGTCAGACGCTGTGGAGAAGAGTGGCTCACTTAACCCTGAGAAGCTCTGGTCCTCCCTGCCCTCCACAGCCGCCCACCAGAATATCTTTGCTAATTTGCAGCACGACTAATATTGACACTGTCAGCGTACAGTCTATTGGAGAGTAAGTCGACAGGTTTGTCCACAGTCACCCGCAGAACGGCTACGTTTGATATTCCAATTTAGGCATTTGTAATTTTGTTCAGAGACAATTTAGATGAGAAATGTGATTAAATATAACAGGCACACATGTAATAGTAAAGTAATGGGGCATGATCTCAGAAGCTAAGCAGGGTTGGTTCTAGTTAGTACTTGGATGGGAGACTGCTGGGAATACCGGGTGCCAGCAGGTGTTCTACTGCATACTGCCATTGTGTCCTTAGGCAAGACACTTCACCCACTTTGCCAATGAATGTAGAGTGTGTTTGAGTGTTGGTGGTGGTCAGAGGGGTTGATGGCACAGATTAGCAGACTTGGTGTCTCGTCAGTCTGCCCCAGGCCAGCTGTGGCTACAATAGTAGTGTGAAGTGAATAATACACCGTAAAGCACTTTGGGTATTTTGAAAGGCACTTTATAAATCCAATGCACTCATTATTATAAAAAGTATAAAATTGTATTGATCCCTCCTTTGTCCAGGAGGTCCAGAAATTGTATTGTAAATTATTGTTAAGTACATTTTATGAACATCAATGGCTATTAACTCAAATTAAGACAATCAAAAGATTCTGATATAGTTAAAAATAGTAATTATATATGACATGTTTGGGTCCAGAGATTTTCATCTTTGTGAGAAGCTGCAGATAAACACGATAAATCGCAAGGTAGCCAATTTACCAACACACTTGTTTTTAGTTGAAAGCCACATTTGAAAAGGGTGAGAGAAGCACTCTGGCCCTTTTACAGCTCCGTCATTACGGCATTAGTGAAGTCTTCCTCGTCTGGCTTGCCCATTAGCATTGTGGGAAATGTTAATATGGTAGCTAACTTACGTAACCATAACAGACAGGAGAGCCGCGTGGAGTCTGTTAATGGACTTTATCATTGTAAATCTGTGGGATCATACAGGGGTGAAATGAAGGAACGTAAACAAACTAATGCTGAAAACACAAAACAACAACTTAAGACATTTGAAGACTTCTTTGGACCTGGCATTATAATCTGGAAGGATTTGATAGGCCAACATGCAATTCTGAAAGAAAAAAGAGTTGACCCAAACTAGGATGAAATCTACAGTTTTCAGTTTTCTGTGTTCAAGTGTCCCATGTCCCGCTTGGTTTGGTTTTATAGAATTTGCTTTTAAACTGCAGATGTTTATTTGTGGTTAATGTCTCTGGGCCTGTCCACATGAAACAAAAGCTAGCACAAATTTCAATCTCTGCCAGTACAGACAACAGCTTCTTTTTCTTTAAATAATGGAGAATTTATTTAGAATTTATATCAGAAAAGCATCACAGTTGTTCAGTTGAAAAAACTTTGGGCCAAATGCTTGTACCTGATGTTTCAGATGTATTGAGCAAAAATTTGTCTTGTCTCAGTACAGCTGTACGTTTCTAAGACAGTAAAAATCAGGTGCAGCGCCTTTAATATCGCAGGTTTGTGAACCTAATCCTTGCACTCCATGTTTAATTTAGCATACAATGAGTGGTATTCCAATATGGTAGGTGCTAGGTGTCAAGTTGCCAATGGACTCCTCACTGTTAGCGTCACTACTTCCTGTCCAATTGTATGTCTAAGAGGTTTTTACAAAGTTACGCTAAAATTAATAAATATTTAAAGATAAGGCAGGGGACAGGGAGCTGAAGGTGGATGTGACTGACAACATGTTCAACACAAATAAAATTAATACTTCACTGGAGGATACTTCTGTGTTTAGAACATAGACTGTATATATAAATGGACATAGCTACACTGCTAGTTGCCGCGTTCCAAATAGGAAGTGATCATGGGCGCGCTTCCGGCTCCATCGACTCCGGTTCCAATTCACTTAACATTGAAAAATTGTCACCCCTCTCTCTGTAACAGCTGCAGTGAGCCTCGTCATTTTGCTCTTAAAATGTTTGCATTAACCTGCTCTACAAGATACTGGTGTTTTTATTTTGCTATTTTGTCCGTAAATCAAGAGAACATTAATAATAGACAAATCATGTGCTTTCTTTCTTCGAGGTCGCCTGCTCCCTAAACCAGCGGTGCGGGCGCTCCGGATTGGCTCTCTGGTTGCTATGATACTCATGGCCGGAATTCCAAATATGGAACTCGGCTCCAAATTCGCCCCTATAACTTCTAGCCTCAATGGGCTTCATTTGACGCTGTGGGTAACGTCACACTCACTTAATCCCCTTCTTTATACAGTCTATGGTTTAGATAGAGGGATGTTTGTGTCTCAATGCTAATGCAAATTTTCAGGCATAATATTAAATATTAAATATTAAAACAGCACCACAAACTGAAGTATTCTACATATAAAAATAATTGGGTAGTCTTTATTTTAATTAATTTGAATATTAATAGGTTGTTTATTTTATGTTTTCCGATTTTAATAAAAGCAACTGTTAGCTTTGAGACACAGTGAGCTAGCTAGCATGACTGAAGTGCGATTGAAAGCACAAAAGAATAAACCTCACCACCTTTCTAACACTCCTATAACCTAATGCACTATTGGGTTTGGGTTACTCACTGGAACACTTAGCCTACCATTTGCAGTTTCCCAGTCCAACCACTCATAATGAAATGGATGCCATCATTTTCCAGTTATAATATTATAGGACTCCGTCCATGGCAATAGCCTGAGTTAGCAGGATTTCTCACATACTGCAATGTAAGGTTAAGAGCATGCTTGAATTTGTCAACACGTTGTCTGCAGGTCACTGTTGTATTTGAACCCATTGTAGCACATTCAGCTGAAGTGTCACCTATGCTGCTGTTGCTAACTGTCATTGTAATATACACAGAGAAATGCCATAAGTCGCTGTCACATCAGACGCTAATGCCTTGTATTTGATCGTGAATCTGTCGTATCTATCCAATCCTGTTTGCTGTCTTGTCATAATAATACTTCTAATGCCCTAATGCAGACTGACAGTAGTGGAGCAGCTATTTACAATGTGGTTCTCACTAGACAATGGATAGCGATATACTTTTGCTATAGATGAATACAAAAATCACCATATTGATTGATTATGATCATTGACCCTCCCCAAAAAAAACCCCAAAAACCCCAAAAAACCAAAAAACGCTTGTAAGCTTTAAGTCATAAGCTGTTACCTCATCAAAAACATACCTGGAGTTGTGTTTTATTTCATTCACACATGTTTGAGTTATCCTTTATTGTTAGTCTGTCTACATCTCCAAAGATCAAAATGCTCTGTTCCACCTTCTGATGTCATGAAGCGGTAGTTTTCAAGTTAACAAAAATTGCTGAAATTATCCCAATGACTCTAGTGAAGGTGTGTGCAGTATAAAAAACACAGTGGAGCACTTCCTGTACTATCACATAACATCACATGGTAGAACAAAGTATTTTCTGTATGAGAGAAGAGCTCAGCCTAAATATTCAGGGTTTATGTGTCAAACATGTGTGATGGAAACAAAACACAACTCCAGTTATGTGTTTGATGAGGAAACAATATTATAACACAGAGCAGAAAATAGCATGATATGGCCCTTTAACATCTGTATCCCACTGAGTTTGAGTGACAAAATGCATTGGTTAATAATGTACCATTTACTATCCCTAATAACTGTATTTCTGGCAACATTTTCCATGTGGAGATAAGTCCAGGTATAGGCATGTGCTAGTTATGGTCACAGGTTATTAGCTGTGTATGGCAAGTGTCTGGGAAACATCCTCGTCAATATGCTTTGTCGATAAAGTGCTGTAGACATAAGTGTGATGCACCCATAATGCACCAAGAGGAGAAGCATGGCGCCAGTTAAGCGGCCCCTCCCTCCTCTTTCTCTCTGCATAAATCCCTCACAAAGAACTGCTCTGACTACATGCTTAAACATACAGCTACTCAGTCTGACGAGATTATTTTTATGTTATAGAGCCAATTGTCAGTCAAAGCCTTTTACCGATTTACAAAGGTATAAATCAATGTCTGTGTGTTGGACAGACGTAACAGCTCATTACGTGTGGACACTTAAAGGAGCTGTCCCGCTGCGTTAAAGGCACTAATGTTCACATTTACCCAAGTGTCACTCCTCCACAATGTACAGAGAGGTTAGCTCAGAAAAGGAAACTAAAAAAATGTCACTATATAAATATAAGATCTGCCTCCCAGTCCGCTACTGTATGCACTAATATCCATCACTCTACTGTAGTGGTGATGGCTGGCAGTTTGGTTTGAACTGGTACCATGTGAGACTATTTTGAAGGGTGACCAAAATCCAGGCTCAAGATCAGGAAATATAGCCCCTACTCCCGACCATGTACCCCAGTAGTTTTGAAAGATGGAGAAGAACTTTTATTTGTCCCACAACGAGGATATTTCAATGCTGCAAAAACAAGAACGATAAAGAATTCAATTGAACTCAACATTTCACTCTGTTGCTATCAGGACAGGGCTGTGTGGTGCAGACAGGTCAGTATTAGATGTTGTAGTCTCTTAACCATTATCTCCTCAACAACGCACTTATCTAAAGAATCTTGATTTGATGTTTTTAACTTTAACTCTAATATGCTTGCAGTGTGCTGTTGTATTTTTGTTACATGAGTGCAGTGGTATGGAAGTGAATTTGCCACTGGGGACATTAAAACGATGTCAAAAATAAACACAATAGAGAGTATTGTATTGTAAGTGATGTCTAAACATTTGGGTTGTAGGGCTGTTTATTATTTACTTACATTAATAGCTTCAATTTCTCTCTGTCAACAGATATAACCTGAATTGGGACAACATTTTTTACTTGTCCACATAGGGTGACCCCACAGCCAAGGAAAAATAACAATAATATTAAAATGCTTTTTTTCTAATTGCAACATTTGAATGCACATTATGCAGCTGAACTAGAACATTTTGTCCCTGATCTTGTTGTGTCATCAGCAGTACTAGAGACTAAATGCTGTTGATTTAGTAAATGTTAATGTATGCATTGCATTTTAGTCTCACTTTTTCTGTTATTCTGTGTACTTCTCCTTATTACATGCCCTATGCAAGGTATTCACTAATTTTTAGCCCATTTGTCTGCCTTGGGTAAATTTGTCCATCAAATTTGTCCATCCATGAAATAATACGTGTTTGGATAAAAGTAGGATTCAAATGTATTACATGTGGTTTTTACATACATTTTAAAAAATATTATAACTTTATGTCACTTATTATCTAAAACTGTATTTAAAGAAGACCTATTGTGCTTGTGTCTGCTATATAGTTAGAATCTACGGCACCGGTGGATCATTATGTTATAATTTGCACATTTTAATATTAATCTAAAACAAGTTAATAAAAGAAACAAGTAAAACTGCGGTGCCCAGTGGGAGTTGACATCACTGTAAACGTCATCACAACAAAGAGCCGTGGAGCTGTCGGCCCCTCCTATGGATAGCTGGCACACTAGCAAGTAGCAGATTTTTTTTTCATCTGTACCAAAATGACTACGCGGCGCTCCTGAATACTACACATATCATCAATAAAATTGAAGAAGGAAGTAAGTATAGAGCAGTGGGCGTATGCCGATGGCGGTGAAAACAAGGAATTGATCGGCAATATGGCATCTTGAAAATAAGTGTTTAAAGATTGCTCAAACATACAAAAATCACTCCAAAAACAACTTTGAGAGGGTAAATGACAAGGGGAAACAACTATAACATGATTAAAAGCTCTGAAAAGTTCATTTTGTATAATAGGTCTGCTTTAAGCCCTGCACTAGTATTCCTGTACATATTTGCTCTATTTCCCCAAACCACCTCTAACAGTGCTTCTCATATCTCCTTGTATATTTCAGTCGCGTGGCAATAAAGCATCTCATTTTATCTGAGCGTACACACTATGAGATAAAGCTGATATGAGCCTGATGCATCTGGGAGGGCTCGGTCTAGCACTGAATCACTCCAGGACCAAACAAGGCTACACAAAAACCACAAACCTCTCCGTGATGTAGGGGAGAGGAGAGAGAGGACAGATGCCTTATTTACATACAGTCCAATGCATATGGATGTACACACCTGTTTGTATGAATTCCCGCACACTCACACGCACCACCTGCTAACAGTGTCAAAGCCTTAGCAGTGCTTTGTCTCATCAAGGACGCCTCCCCTTGAGATCGAATAGCTAAAGATGTGTAATAATGAACAGTATAGTAATGCATAATGGGGTTTCCATGTACAGTGAAAACAGTTGGGGAGATAGAAACACGCTTCAGTCTATTGTGGGGCTTAATACAGGGTAACCCATTTTTACCCAGTTTACCCATTTTTTTTTCATGTAAGAAAGTCACATTTGTTTTGCAGCTCAAAGTTTCAAATTGAGACTGTGTGCTGTCTTCATCTAATTATAAAGTGTTTTTATGTGCTGCAAACCAGGAAGTAATGTTGGTGGTGTTAACATGCTGTTGTTAGCATTACAGTGATGGCAAAAGTGCTAGGTAATCACTTTGGACCACTGTAAACTGTTTAAAATTAACTAGTTCTGTTTTTAACATTTTTTAGACAGTAAAGTAGAGGTAGTAGTTGTAGTACTAGTAGTAGTAGTAGTAATTAAATTTAGTAGAAGTATTGGTTATAGTAAATGTAGTAATGGTAATATTTTCAGTGGTAATCGTAATAGCAGCAGTAGTACATTAGTAAATGCAGTATAGTGCTTTAATATTATAACTGATCATAGTGTCAATATAATGCCAGTAACAATATTAGTAACAATAAAACTTTTTACTATACTATACTATACTATACTATTTAAACTCTTTACTATTATAGGTAAATGTAGCGCTGGATATTTTTCAGTTACAACATTCTGCAGCACCAGCCATTTTTGGAATAGATTTGCACCCTTGTAACATACATTGGTAAAAATTGATTTCCGAGCCTGTAGTATGTAAATGGCGTGTTATGGCAGAGACAGACTGACTGCGGGGCTTGTGTGAGAGCTGTCAATCACCTGGCTGCCGTGGTTACGATCGTCGGCACCATTAGCCTCGCCGTATGGTGCTCCGAGGCGCGCCAAGCTCATATATGCATAATCATATTTGTGTCGGCTGCAGCGCTCATACACGGCTGATTACGGGCAGCGAGTATAGATCAAATACAGTGAGGCTTATGTGACACATGCTGCATACAAACAGCATTACAGAGAGCGCATTCTGTGGTCATTTAGAGCTTTGTATTTTGGCAATTGTGGCTTGAACAGTAACAAGTTGTCTTTTAATAAACAAAATGGCTTCAATATTCAGTATTCAATTTAAATACAGATGAAATGAACAGACTTAAACTGCAGCCTGTTCCAGTTCATGTGGGCTTCAAACTGAATTCTGGACAACAACAAAGAACAGAATATGGCACTGGCTCAGTGCAACAAATTATAGCTGAAGCAGTTTGATAGTGGAATCAATCACTGATTACATTTAAAGCAAACTGGATCATTTTTTTATTGCTGCATTTTTTCCAAACTCAAAATGAGTGTTAAATATTCTAACATGTCTTTAATTTGCTGGGGGAAAAAGCATATTGGCTTCCCTGGGGTCCAGAATACACACGTCTTCAATACTTTACCAAGATGTGAGCCTGGTTACCAGTGAATCTCACCGTTTTCAAATGGGCGTGATTGACAGATGGATTAGCCAATCGGGGACACGCATGGTCCATCCATATCGGAAAAAATATGCGAAAAAAATATCACAAGGGGCTGAAAAACATCCCAGATTTTAGCAGAATCAGTGGGCGAAGCAATAAACTCTGTTAATCTGAGGTGAGAGAAATTGTATTTTATTTGGAATTCATTAGTGACCAATGAGCTCCTTCGTTTCACATGTGTCACTAAAAAAAAACAATCTGATTGCACAATCACATTTGACCGGGTTTGGGAGACAATGGAGGGCATGGGGACCAGACTGATCTCAATCTGTATAAACATACAGAGATATCATTCTGGATTTGGCAGGCATCATACTGGTGGCTTTTAGATTATAGTGGATCCCCAGATATGGGACACAAGCTAGTTTTCTTGTTGATTATATTTCATAAGAAATATGCATAAGGACAGTCAAAATCTGTTGAAGCTGATCGTAATTGTTATAGACCCTGGAACTTTCTATATTGCAAAAATCTTCATACTAACAACAGTAAATTTACTTGCACCCCATTTCTGTTAAAGAATCCTATGAGGTCATCTGAAACTTTTGGCTTTTGGATTTTATCACATCAAAACTATGTTCTCCAGTTTAAAGTGCATATCAATGCCACTGGTTGTAAGTGGGAGGGCATCTGACATAATAACACGCATTGAAGAATACATCACTACATTGCTAATACAGAATGTTGAGATGTCGTCCAGACTTAGCAATTGACTTGCATGGCACTGGTCCAAAAGGGCAGGTAAAGACCTACTTTGCTTGTGTAATTTGCTGGAGACAGTGAATGTATGCATATGTGTGTCTGGAGGCTATGAGAGAACATATGGCATAAGCAGTGCTAATTTCACAGTCCGTGCTGCTGAAATGAGAATCAATAGCTCATCTCAACGGCATCGCTAACCTACTTCAACAAAAAGTGAATTTGCATCAATCCATACAGTGTGGTGAGAGATGTGCACTTTGGTGAATAAAACCCAAAGGAGCAGAAAACCTTCACTCCAGCCATGGAACGTTGCTATCGACAAAAGGTTAAGGTCAGTGTACCTTAACCTTTTGTCCTATTGTCCTCGTACAGAAATATGTCCTTTGCATTTGACCCATTCGGCAAGGATGATGGGACAATCTGTCAGGTGCAGAGGGTGACATCCGTGGGGGGACCCATCTGCAGATCTCCAGCTAGGCCAAGAGTTTCAAAGTAACTATATACAGGGAATACGTATTTGGTGGTTTCTGGAATACTGTTACTTTCATAAATCAAAGGAATACATTATGAAATTTGATCACACAAGTTTGTCTACAACTGCACGATATTATTGAGAAAAAAAAAAAAAAGTTGTTTTAATCTTGTCCATTTTTGCACTATAATATAATGCACTATAAAAAAATACATTTTCAAAGTATTCTTCCCAACACTGGCCCTGAGTACCTTTACACATTAAAACTGTGGAAAATAAGTTGTATTAGAAGTAAGGAATGATTATGAGCATTAGTCACAAAAAGCTCTATACTTTTAATTACATCCAGTTCAATCATTTTTAACTAACAGTAAAACCTGGAGTACATACTTCTGGTAATATGGTAAAATAACTACTTCAACGGAAAGGAGAGCCTTCGGTGAATGAAGTTTAAATAGCAGCTTTGGTATCTTTGCTCTCATTATTGAAACAACCTAGACAACGACGACACTCTTCTCTGTTTTAGATGTAGACGGTTTGTTTTTTTCCCCCTATCTTTCTGGTAACACAAAAGCGGCAGTCTCTACATCAAACAGTGTTATTCTATGTGTTGATCGCGCCGCCCGCCATAGCCTACATCCATTTGTGTCTTCACAGGTTCCAGACGCTAATGCATGCTTTAAGGCTCTCTCTTTATGTACACATTCTTCTCCCCAGAGGATGGTATATTTATCATTATGCAGCCAAGATTCAAGGAGCCTCAAATGTGGAAATTATAGTTGTAACACAATACAGGAAACATGAGTAAATACTAGAAGACATCTTTACATTATAAACCAACCTTTTTGTTGTTTTGTTTAAAGATGCACTATGTAACTTGTTTGTTTCCATGGAGATGGAGTTGGATTGCCTACATGTTCCATAGAATAGCTTTAAACTCATAGCATTTATTTCACTACAGTTTTTTTTTAATGCCAAATAATACATTGACAAAGCATTTTTACTGTGATCTGGTCGCCTTTCAGCAGATCTGATCTGTAACTTGACCTGGTGGAGCCACCTGATTGTCCATCTATGTCTATTGTCTATTCTATCTATGCCATACTGTAAAATACCCTTGGCAAAGCAATAACATCTACAAGGACACAGGCTGGTGGAGAAGCAACCACCAGAAAAGTTATGCAATGCAACTTTTGAGCTAACTAACAAGATTTGCATTACATTTCATTTTAGCTTGTCTTTCTCATCACGTTGTTATTCCAATGTGTACAAAACTGATTGCTGCAACTGCCATCCTATGTCCCTTTTGGCCTCCTCCATGGGAAGAAATGCAATATCAAAGCCAAAGCTAGCTGTAAGAGGTTAACAAATTCTTAATTCTTGCCATAAGGAAATAACCCAACATCTGACCTTTCTCCAAATCAATCATCATTAGTCTTTAGTGCCTTCTTGCATCTTTTGAACAAGGGAACTTGGCCATCGAGCATGGCTATTTCAGCATGATGCATATAAATAAAATAAGTCGGTAGTGAGAAAATCTTCCATGTATTGTCCGATAATCAGTAAGTGCGCGTTTGCATGCTAGTTGTTGTTAGCTTTGTAGTCATGGCAGAACTCTGCGCTGTTCTCTGAGAGTTGTCAAATGCGCCTATAAACTCATGGAGGTGAATAATAAGGATGCTCGCAATGCATAAGGTAAGTGAGGAATAACTTTGGAACAACAAACCGCTTAAAATTTTTAAGACAGGAAAAATCAGGTACAGCACCTTTAACTAAACTGCCTGCAGAACTTACATTAGAATAGTAGGGGGCCCTTGTTTCAGTTTGCTCAGGGACGGACTGACATGGAGATTGCTGGTTCTATTCCTGGATCCGCTGTAAACAGTCTGTGGAGGTGGACACTGACAGTCTTTTCTGTGAGGTTCTATGCAGTTACTCTATATTCTTTCTGCTGTTAAATAAAACAAATAGATTGGCCATAAGAAATGAACGTACAAGCTGTGTCTGTATCTTTTTGTCTAAATGCTACGATATACCATCTACGGCCCAAAGCTGCCCTAGTACCCACAATTATTCCACTTTATTCGGATTAGCCTGCTGTTGAATTACAAGTAGCCATCTTGCCTAAACTACAGGAAGGACAACAAAGTATCTTACCTAGAATTATTTTTGCGTTCTTTCATCCATAGCTTTATTCTGCCTAATCCATGGATCTATAATAAGAACTGGATAAGACACTCCCCCCTCCGTCCCGTGCGAGATCGATTACTGGCCGCTCCATAGGTACTGCAGCTCCCAGGAGTTTTGGCCCAGAAAGAATTCTCCCATAGAGCTTAATGCATTTTTGGGAAATTCAAACTGCCCGTATTCGGCTGACAGGGCATCCACAGCTTTCACAAAGGTTGGATTTTGTAAGGATTATTCTCTATTTTCACAACATGAACTTTTTAGAATTAAATCCTCAAAGTGCCTAAAATTTAGTGTTGTAACCCCGGGCTCAGGTGCAGTCCGGTGGTGCCGACGGAGGTGCCGCGGAGCTCCAGGTGAACTCCGCTGGATTCTATTTTTGCCAGACACTGGAGTCGACCACAAGCCTTCTCCCTTATTAAATAAATAGTTATGGCATGAACACGTGGTCTTGCCCTTGCAGCTTCAAAGGCGGTGACCACAACAGCACAGCCTCCGGTTTTCATGTGAGTGTCACTAAACTGGTCTGACACAGGAGTCGCAGATGGACCGGATATAGTCTGAGTGAGGCGTAAGATTTAGCCTAGCCCCCTCTCTGAGCCCGCGCTAGCTATCGCTCTACTCGTTATCGCTCTAGCTGCTATCGCTCTGATTGGTCAGAACTGATCATGGGGTACACGTTTCTGTCATCACACAGTGGGCAGTGCTAGGCCAGTATTCAATAATGTGGAAGAAAACATATTTTTTGGCGTTACATGTCAATGAGCTCAAGCCATTGAAAACAACACAACTCCATTTTTGGTTTATCTTCCAGATCTTATTATAACTCCATGGCCTAATTGCTGTACATTTTCTGAAAGGCTCACTTCTTCCAGTCCAAGCTAACTTAAAGAGGACATATTATGCTTCTTTTGGGTATTCGGTTAAAAAAAAACAAAAAACCTACATAAATCACAATTATAACGTGATTAAAAACTCAATCTAGTGCTTTTTCATGTATTTAAAATTTGGCTTGGAACGAATACGGAATTTCATGGTTAGCATGCTAGTTGTTGTTTGTTTTACCGTTAAAACTATGCTATGAAAATCTGTGAGAAGTGCTTATAAACCCTGCGAATAATGGATGCTCGGAATGCAAGGTAACTGAGGAGTAACTTTGGACCACTGCAAATCTTATAAAATGAACTAACTCTATTTTTTTACGTTTTTAACACAGTAAAAATCAGGTACAGCGCCCTTAATGCTTTTTCTAATTAAACATCCCATAATAAGGTTTTAACATATTGCGCCGGTCTGCACACAGGACATTCACTAAGGAGGAGGCCGACGGTGGAGAAACCTCTGGCTCACCTTCCTTCATGGTTCAGCGATAATTCATTCAATCAGACGCACACACACAACTTCTCCTGCTCCAAATATACTCCCTCTCTGCGCTCACTGCCCCTCTACACTCAGCTTACACTATAGGCTGCCTTCTCCTGCGTATGGGTAATGCAAGTCAATTATAGCAGGTTAAAAAGTGCTTAGCATTTTATTAACACTACATGTTATTTGTAGCTTACTATGCTATACGACCTTTCGGATCAAATTAAGTGTGTTTATGCAAGACTGAGAAATTATTATCATGATTTGATCGTTGCTAAATAAAGATGCGGAATGAAAAATAATACATATAAACTAGTCTAACATTGGACTATTTCAATTAACTGAAAAGCATTTCAAGAATCTTATTAGAAAAAGACCGATGCACATACACATAGAACAGAATACACATAAAGGTTTATTTGAACACTTTAGTGCAAAGCGATAACTTCAGAAAACGTGACGACAATGCTCTCTTATAGGTGTGTGGTAAAAAAAAAGGGCTGTGGGTGAGTTTGTAGTAAATTTTAATTACATAATTTGGGGAAAATAATCAAAATCGGACCCACGGATCGGTCCAAAAATATCGGCAGAGCTTATCGGCCATTGGTTGCTCTGGATCCTAAACAATCAGTATCGGCATCGGCCATGCAAAAAAAAAAAAAAAAAAAAAAAAAAAAAAAAAAAAAAAAAAAAAAAAAAAAAAAAAAAAAAAAACCGCGCCCAAAAAAAAAAAAAAAAAAAAAAAAAAAAAATCAGTCAGTTTTTAAATCTTATACCTAAAAATGAAGCCTTTATTTTCCTTGTTAGTGGATTCATAGGGAATAATTTAAAAAAATGAGTTATAATTGGAAGGCTATGAGGAAGTTGTGGAGTCACTGTCCCTCTTGCCAATGTATAATAAAATATCAGAGACGTGATGTACCCTAAATTTTGTATCATTGTAAGTGGATATTGTTTTTAGATATGCTCATTTTTCTGCTTGAACTTCAGATCATGTTCCCAAGCTTGTGCCATTATTAAAGACAGAATGAAATTTAAATACGATATAATGTTCCTGGTTTGATTGGTGGACAACAGTTAGATAGGTCAAATGCAGAGTAAGCCCACTGCGTTGTGTTTGGTCTCCTCTGGATTTTCCAACCTCAAAAATTCTCCAGCTAAGGTACTCCTGACCAATAGCTCAAGATCTGGAGATGAGACCCCAGGTTGCCCCAGGATGGGTCAAATGCAAAGGACAAATTAGCTTACAGAGACAATAAGGGAAACCTTAACCTAGATTCAAGGTTCATTCTTGTCTTCTTGAAGTCACACTAATGCTGCTTCACTCACTCTGCTTATCTATTTCACATTTAGATATAATTGTGGAATAGGGAATAAAACCTTGTGAGAAGAACATGTTAAAACTGGAAGAGAGTTAGTAATGAATTAACAGCGAGAATACTTTAACACATTTTGTAACTACATTTGGATGGTTCTTTTGTGTGTAGGCCTTGGAGAAATTCTGTTCAGCTGTTAAAAGTTTAAGAAAGAACAGATTCATGTGAGGATACAGGTACCAAGCTCGAGGAGAAAACAGAAAAACAAGATGGTTTGAAAGCTTTACTCAATTTTAGGTCTATGAATTAGATGTAGTCGCAATAGTTCTAAAGGAGCACTGTGTAACTTTTGTGGTGGAGAGCCGGTCATCTGCTTGTCTCCAGATGTTTTCTTGACCATCCTTCTTTGTGCCAAACATTCTGAAGTAACTGCTGTTGTTATGGAAACTACAGTTATAAACAGCAATTTAGTACAATTTTGCATTTTTTTTTAAGTACACTTCAAATCTCTAATATTTCTCAAATTGTGATGAATCATGCTAGCTGGTTTTACACTTGCTAGTCACGATTTTTATCTTAACTTTATCCAAGCATTAAGTAAGTTTTGGCACATACCACTAAGAGTAAAACCTAATCTGATTTTAAGTTTCACTTTCAGAGCAGCACTGGCGCCATCCATATTCAATCATACCATTTCTGCATCGCTATTTCACCATTGGGGCTCTTAATATTACATTTTACTATTACGTTTTACTACATTTCCTGTATAATAAAATGTATTCCCTAACATTGATCGCATCCGGGAGCAACCCCAATCATCCCCATTCAACACCCAGAACACATCAACCCATCATGTCTCTGTCTCATCCTTAATTCCCTTCAACACCACTCCCTCGCTTCCTTTCCTCGCATCCTTCCTTCTTTCCTTCCTCGTTTCCTTTCTATTCCCACTTACTCCTAAAGCGCCGCGAGGATGCAGAGAGGAGACAGCGGTGGGAAAAAAGTCCGGGCTCAACCATTGGTGGTGCAGACACAGGGATGCAGCGATAGTATAGACGGTGAGTGCCGCTATAGGATTGGCTGTGTCCTCTCCTCCTTCCTGCTGCATCCTCCTCTCACTCTTCCCCCCCTCGCGTCGCAATGCCAGGATGGTATGACCCGCAAGATTACAAAATAGCCCTCCCATGTGTCTACCTCCTCTCTGTGCCAGGCGACTGACAAGCAAGCGCATACCGGGGTAAAGGTGGTAGTAAGGATGTAGGGGGAAAAGTGTAGTGGAACAAAGAAGTAGACTAGGTAGGGGCTTAGAAGACAAGGAAAGTAGTAAAGGAGGCATGTTTAGGAAGCATGGTGAGTAAAGTGTGAGTGATAGGGAACATTTCAGGGATGAAAGATTTGAAGGAAGCGAAAAGGCGTCGGCGCTGTCAAAGCTCGCTCAGCCCTTAGGGGACGCCACTGGGGGTAAGTTGAACAATACTTTGCTACAGATGCAGATGTTCATTCAAAAAACAGCAATGGTTCAAAATAGCCTACTGTTTACAATATATATATATATTTGAATTTTGATTTCAAATTTGTTTCGAGATATGTGTGTTTTATGTGGTGGTCATCATATTTTTTCCCCTCAAAGTGATCAGAAATAGACTATTGATTTTGAACTGTGTCTTTTCATGTGTGGCTATACTTTTCTTTTTTTTTTTCATAACTGATCAAACTTTAGTGTCAAGGTTAATCAGAAATTAAGGAAAAAAGATTTTCTTGTTTATTTGTTTTGTATGATTTCTATGTCAGTGAAATATGTCAAAAAAAATTTGTAAAAGATTTCATCTAATTTTTTCAAACGCTTTCCTCCATTGATTGTACTATGACTGTGATGACCGTTATACAGTATTCTCATAGGGCTGGGCAATTTGACGACGTGCCAACATGACAAGTTATTTTACCATGAAAATACAAATTCTTCCAGATTATATTTCATTTTAAATCTCATAGGATCTGCCAATTTAAGATATCTCTCTTTTGCAAATTTCCCATCCCGACTTTTTCATATCCATTCTTTGACTTCGATTTTGCCAATACGCACTGGGCTGTTTTACCAGATAATAAGCCAAAAGTGTGCCATGATCAGGTCTGTAGATGTCGAGGGATATGGATAATGGCGGAGCTCTTTTGCCGTGTGGAATCAATTTGATCTGATGTCTGACAGACTGCATGGACTCATTACACAACCCCCAGAGACAAAGAGAAGCTTGAAGACGCAGCATGCAGTCCTGTTTTACACAATTGTCCTCTTTCCCCATTGAGAGACAGAGAGCCGGAAAGAATCATTCAGCTCCTAAATGGGCCTAAAACAAGGTTAGGTTAGTCATTTGAGGAATTTTCTCAGGGCTGGAAGATGCTGGACTATAGGGAGTTGTTAGTTGGTTGATCTGATTGTGTCCCATGCCAGGGGGAGAGTTAACCTAAGAACTAGAGTTGGTTTTATTGTCGATGGAGGAGCAGAATTGGCAGTTGGATGCTTCGAGCCCGCTGAGGTGGAGCAGTTGTAGAGAAAAAGGGTGGTGGCCCTATAGAGCTGTGGTTACTCAAGTGAGAAATGACAAAGTATTGGGCTTTTCAAATGCCATCTACCAGTACAGTAAGTGTAAAATTAGCTTAAATTAATATAACCATGTCAAATCTAGGGGAATAAACGCTTTGTCAAATAAGGACGAAAAAAAGACAAGGGTCGGGCCTCCTAACACAGGACTGAACCATGGAGTAAAGCCGGTTAATTTGAGTCGCATTATTAAAGGATTTGGTATTTGTAATAATAATAAGATACTCAAGGAGCTTTACATTGCTTTGCTCATTCATTCCCCATACTCAGTTGTGGTAAGCTATTTAGCCACAGCTGCCCTGGGGTAGACTAATGGAAGCGAGGCTGCCAATCTGACCCATTCACCGCCAATCACTCTCACAGACCACATTCACATTCTGGTCAATCTGCTTGTCCATTATTGACCAATGACTGTTTCGCTGTTTGATTTTCTAACTTTCTGTTGGTTGAAGCCCTGCGATTAGGATTTTGAATTTAATTTATACATTCAAAGGAGATGAAGTGCCTTGCCCATGGACACAACCACAGCAGATGGGATCAAGCCACTCATCTTTGGGCTTGTGGGCAAACAATTTAAACCCTACTCCAAACTGGTTCTCGGACCACATATATGACATACATGACTAGAGCCAATGGTGAGTTGACCTGGTAGTTCCATTGACTTAGATACGTCACTCATCCTTACATAAGGTATCCCCACATTAGTAGTTTGATTTCCCTTGGTCCTTTCAGCTTTGGTTACTAGTTGACCCTCCTGAAGTGAAGGAATCACAGTCAAAGATGAACAAAATGGTGGTGGTCCTTCACGGCCTCCAGGGGGTGTCAATGGCAGCGGATGGAGCCAGTATATTAGCTTCATTACAGGCCTCGGGAGGACAGGAGGGTGACAGGGGTCGCCATGGTGAGTGGTCGTCATGGAGATGGAGGCAGGGGGTAGAGAGGAGCCTGATGGGTATAGGGGGGTGGGGGGGCAGGTGGAGGACCCCCGGCAGCGGGGCGCCCCTTTAACGG
>KN477228.1:9955-23959 GCA_000787095.1 Periophthalmodon schlosseri
TTGCGACTAAATTTTGCAAAAATAAGTAAATGTACATAAGCAACCATGAAAACTGAACATTCTAGAATCCCACAAATCTCTTTCATTGTAATTTCGTACAAGCCTTGCCTGTAGTGAGTAGAGCGCCCTCTGTCGTAAGTAGTCAGTGTTGAGCAGCTGCAGCTCGTGGAACAGCTCGATGAGGAAGTGTGGTCTGGACTCGTTCTGAGAGATCAGAGCAGCCACTTCCGAGTAAATGGTCTCTCTTAGCGCCTCGAACAGGGAGAAGTCACTGCTGGCATCTAGGGCACAAAATTTATTCATGTGCCATTTCATTTTGAATTCATTAGAAACTTGTATCTAAGAAGAAAATAATGTTAAATGGGTGAGAGATCAAAATATGGTTGGGAAATAAATATCATGCTGGGGTGGGTTTACCTGGTGCTTCTGTGCATGCAATTCTGCTAGAGAGGAAGGGGGTTCTCCAAGCATAGGCTGTGAGCGGGATAAATCATAAAAAAACGGCAAATCAAATCAAGCCAATGAGAAGGAAATAAATATAAAAATATAAAGTTTATGGTGTAAATTTAAAGACAAACTTTAGAAACAGAACATAGGAACAACTTAGCATGGAGAAGGTTGGATGGATGGAAGAGGGTGGGTGTACCTGATGAAAGGTCATTGGGTTTGTTTTGCTTAGTTTTGCTGTCAAGCTTTTCCTGGGTCAACTTCTCCAGCAGGCTTTGATTGTGGATCTTCTGTCGGGACAGGACAGCCCTCTGCTGGACAACGGGGGCACTGCTGCTGGCACTGTCACTGTCCTGACCTGAAAGTAAACAAATATTGCCTGATTGTGTTCATGCTGCCGAATCATCATTGGTTCATCTTAAGTCTATTTAAATCTTCAATAGTTTGACAAAATTAATTTGGCTTTTGAGCAGAAGTGACATACATATCTCAAACTGAGGTTCAAAGATACAGTTTTTGGTGGTACCTAGGTCCTTTGCAGTTGTAGACTTTGTTTAATTAGAAACATTTTTTGTCCTTCATATAAGTCCTCATTTAGAATTACGGCATGGTTAAGTGCTATTTTACTCCTGGATTACATGTTTCTTAAGATTAAGGTACACTTTATTTTGCCAGCAGGAACATTTTGTCCTCTGCATTTGACTCACCCTTCAATGTCAAGAGCCAAATTTTTTTAAGGTAAATAAATGGTCTATCGTCACCTCCGCTTACACAATTCGTTACCATAAGATCATCAACAAACCAGGTCACTAGGGGGGCAGTTAGAGGGGACTGAATAGTCCATTCGGAGAAAGATGACTGTCCAGATGTGCTTCTTCTGTCACTGCAGCACATCAGTGGAATTCTATCCTCCTTACCATTAGAGAAGCAACATCTTACAATATCTTTAAGACCCTTGTTAAAAAAGTGAATTGAGAACCAGCACTGTTCACACTGACATTATAATTGTTTTATGATATCTTGTCTCCAGTTCATGTCTGTCTATGGGTTCTCCATGTTCTGTCATGTTCTATGTGTAAGCTCTGAAGGTTTGTTAACATGTCTGTTGCATGTGTTTTAGTGACTGTATGTAAATAGTTGTAAATAAATTTGAACGTACATATATTTAACCTGTTTTTATTTTTGGTGACAATGGCTGTGGTTACATGTGCATTCAAAATCGGATTATTATCAGATTTTTTGAGTTATAATATTTTTAAAAGGACATGTAAAAGGCAAAATCTGGTTTATTTCTGATCACGGTCTCTCTAATTACTCACATCAGATTTTGCAGTTTGTATGATTTAAAAAATCTTTAAAATGTTCAGTGTGTGTGCATGTAAACAAAGCCAATGTAACATACACTACAGATGAAAATGTGTATTGGGGTCAAATCTGGTGCATTTACAGAAATATTCATTAATGTGCACTATCCCTTTCAAATAAATACATACAATATTATTAATGTAAAGCAACCTTGAAAAAATGCTGTCCAGTTTACGACCTTTACCTTCACTGTTCTTGTTGTGCACTTTGTTCCTTCTGCGGCACCTCTTCTGATTGGGCGTCTTGCTTCTGGAGGCCAGGTTAGCTTGTGCACACGCCTTTCGTCCCGTTTTAAAACTCTTGGTGATGGTGGTTAGGTCAGTGGGGTCAGGCATGCTACTGAAGCTCTCCTGTGACGCCCGGTCGAAGTCCTGGGGGTGGGGCCGGCGGTGGACAGGGATGGGGGAGGACACGGGAGACTCTGAGGGCTCTGGTTTGGGAGAGTGACGCTGGACGCAGTTGTTTGTGAATGAAGTGTTCAGCCAACCAGACGCCCTAAGGAGATCACACAAGATGTATATTTATTTTTTTAATTATTAGAAAATCACAATTAGAACGGTCCCAATTAGCAAATCAAATAATCCCAGTGTTTCCTTGAGGACCTAATTTGCCAAACCCTGCTAACCCTGTACTTTAGACCTCTACACAAAAGTTCTGAATTAAGGCTTGTTCCTATGATGATAAGCTATTTTGGTGATACCATAATATTGTGATTCACCATTTCTCCCAGCTGTCTACTCAACAGACACCATCAACCTCTCCTATTGGTTAGCCTCTTGGTGACAGCTGAATTTAACCAATTACAGTGTTGTGTGCACTTTCTGAAACAGCAGATGACTTTGTGTACCTCTTAAAGATAATAGAAAAATAGGAAGTGTACACAAATTGCAATAAAAGTGATATTAATTTTTTGCCATATTGCCCCAACCTTATTCTGAATACATGTGAAACTTGTCTAATGTGTACAGTAAATTGTATTCAATTTTAAAACCTTAAATAAAAAAACACAAAAATAAATAAATAAAACATTATGGATCCTGTGTTACCCTCTGTCAGTGGAGGTGTTGAGTGTGGGCCGCTGCACTGACGGGGGAAAATTCATGTACTCCGTCTTCATTGACATGTTGGGGTCTATGAGGGTCTTCTGGTGCTCAGAACTCTGCTGTCCTGTAGCACCCTGAGGAAAATCACCCATGGACGGAGGCGGGAACAGGGGGTACAAGTTAAAACCTGTGGAATAAAGAGAGAGGAGTATTAGTATTGTGTTGCTATTAGTAGTATTGAAATTACTAAAAAAGTAATTCAAGTTTGTATAAGGCGATTTTGTTTTTTTTAATAGTTTTTTGTCATGTTTTAATGTCCTGCACTTGTATAAAGCACTTTGGTGAATGTGTTGTTTTTAAAGTGGATTGGATTATTTGTATGATGTTGGAAGTCATCTCGTGGATGGTACGCCACCTGCTTGAGCCCATGGAGAGGTTAATGGAGGTAATTTTTGAGAAATAAAAATACTGTAAAACATTCGAGGGAATAAATATATAGAAACAAGCGGGTGACATACCCTCCTCCGGTAAAGTTGCATAGTGTACCTTTAAATAATCAAATTTTGAGTTGTAATAGAAGTTATAGTCCAATTTTGAAACTGTACTGCATTCAATTTGATACTTCTTCCATACCAAAGAAATTAATAATGTTATCTCACTAAGACTTAATATGGTCTTCCCTTAAACATTAGAATTGCATGTCATACCAGGAGCAAATGGTGACAGCGCAGCTGCTGGCATGTTGTTGGTTGCGGGTGGAAGGCTCGAGGAGAAAGGAGGAAAGACCCCAGGAGAAACTGAGCAGGAATCTTGAGATGAACCCTGCTTCTGAGTCTGCCAGCCTGCTGTCGATGAGGTCACTTGCATTTGCTGGTGCAGAAGATCGTTCAGAACTTGTTTTAACCTGAGAAGCAAAAAAATGTATAGTGACAATATGTGTTCAGGTATTATAAAAATATTCCAGTATTCAAGTTTCTGACCGTTGCACATTGGTCTGCTGCCATGCCAGCTGGGTGTAGCACTGGTTGAGTTGGTGCATGATCAGATGTACTTGTGGTGAGGACATGTTGTTGGGCAGTACACTGTACTGTCCAGTCAGCAAAGTCTGCAGCATGTAGGACAGAGTCTGTATGGGGAGACGAGAGATGAGAACCACGTTGCATCAATGTACCGGTACATGATTAGTTGAGACATTGCAACATAAAGTCACTTTTTAAGGTAAGTTTCCAAAGATCACTGTGCAAGTGGTATATAAAAGCCAGGCACATTTATTATGTCAGAATAGTCACAGCAGTAGTGCAGTTTCCAAAAACAGCCTATAGTAATTAAGATTTTACAAATTAAGATTTTTTTCATTTGGCATTTGTTTTTTTTGGGGGGGTTTTTTGTGAATTAATAGCAAACCCTAACATTGCTGAAAATAGAAAAGAGAGATAATGAATCTGTGATGTAAACCTACCTGCTGGTCCTGCAGAAGAGTCTGGCACATACTGGTGCTGAAGTCCAGCTGTCTCTGCAGCTGGCTGACCTGCTCCTGCCAGTGACAGGAGCCCTCAGCGAATGACAGGTCTGAGGCCCAGCGTAGGTTCTCCTGACGCCGAGTGCTCTGCTGGCCTGAGGACTCATTCAAGTTTCTGCTCTGTTCAGTGTTGGCTTTAGAGTTAAAAGAATGTCCATTAGCTCCATTTGAGAAGTTTGAGGGAGATTTCAGGTTGCTAGAAGAAAAACAGTATTTTAGAATTATCCAAATGTACTTATAACAATGTAAATGAAAATATAATACTGCAAACAGTATTAAAATAATTGCTTAAATACTGTAGTGCCACTGACCACCCTTGATTGTTCCTGTTGCTGTAGGAGCGCTGGTTTCTGTTGGAGTAGATGTGAAAGTCATCATCTGAGCTGCTCTCTGTAGAACCTTCATGCTCCTCTTCCTCCTCCGCATCTATCCCGTGATACCCATCCGCCTCATCATCATCAAGGTTGCAAGGAGTTGAACCCCAAGTTGCCATTGTTCTGAGGTAGAAAAGTGTTACATTACTATTTTATACTTATGTGCATAGATACTTTACCACTCTCCAAAAGTGCTACCTCTCGTCTCTGCTAATGGTCAATGTGGTGGTGATGTCATCCTGCTCCTCAGTCCTGTGTGTGGAGTCGCTGTTGCCACTGCGTCTCTGGTGTTCGGCCATTAGACACTCCAGATGTTTCCTGCGCTGCCTCAGCTCCTCTCGCAGGATTTGGTGTCGCCGCATCTCAGACCAGAGCTACAAGGATTTTATGCATGTGAAACAACAGCCTGCATTTCTACTGTAGATTTGTGTGACTGAGCTTATTCACCTCATTGTCAGTGACTGAGGATGTCGCTGCTTCTTGAGGAGTGGGTTTGAGTCCAGAAGAATTGCTTTTGGTTCCAGAACATGGAGATACCTGTACAGCAGCAGGAGTGGATATAGCGATTGGAGCCTTTCTTAGAAGGCCCTGTTGACTCGTTGTGCCCTGCTGACTCGCTGTGCTGGACAAAGATGACTGAAAAAGCAAGCCAAATTAATAAAAATGCTCATCATCAAAGCATTTTAAAATATAGTTGTGCAAAAACAAAAGAAAAGGGAGGGAGCACAGGCATACCTGTAGATCAGGGCAGGCCCACTGCAGATCCTGAATTTTGCCCTGGATTTCCATCAGCCTCTGGCGCTCCTCATGGAGCTGCTTCAGCTCTTCTTTTTGCTGACGCAGCTTCTCCTCGTACAGTTTCTCTCTGTGTGAACAAGAGCATCAGTCAGAAGAGAGTACAGAATGAGTACACTATACAAAGTGTGACCCCATATGTAGGACACAGTACCTGGCCTGACTGGACAGAACCATTTCTCTGGGATTCTGTTTGGCTCCAGACCCACTGGACCTGGTGTTGTTGGGCTGCTGATGTAACGTCTCATCCTCATTCGCTGTCGTCCCGTCTGTGTCATCACTCTGAAGGCAACGAAAACAAGTTCAATTTTAGTTTTTCAAGAAAACAGCATTTGAAAAACCAAATAAACATAATTTTTCAATCATGATAAATTGCAAATAAATATGGTGGGGATGACTTGATCTAATTTCTACTGGCGATTCTTCTCACCTGGACCATAGCCACCAGCTCCTGTAGCTGCCGCAGCTTCTGTTTGGCCGTCTGGTGTTCAGCAAAAACTCCATCATTACCCAGACTGCTCCTGCGACTGGACCCTGAGGCCTCGCTCTCCCCGCCAGCAGCCTGCGCTCCTTCATCAAGACCATCCTCATCATCTTCATCCTTTATGTGGTTGAACGAGCTGTCCCTGTTGTACTGACAAGCTGAATACAGAAGATTTATTGTTATGGTTTACTATATTATATATAGATTTACAGACTATGAGTGTATTTGTTATTATTTATCCTGTTTATGGGCAGATTCAACCTCATCAACCTCATTATGCTACATTTCATATTATATTTTATATTATAATATCTATATTTTTATTATTTTTAACATTACTTCAAACAAACTTGCTTAGTATCATACCTATAGCAGACGGGATGTTGAGGCAGCGCAGGTTAGCTGCTGACCGGTTGTTGATCTCACATTCTGTGTTCAGTCTCCCGTCGCGGTTGTTTGCACTCCTCAGACTGTGGCTGTTGGTCAGGCTGTTCAGGTCTGACCAGTTCCCTCCGCGCTGAGGATTTCTACATGGATCATCACATAGAAACATCAAATACCGCTTACATAATCATTCTGTGGGCTTCATACAGTAATTTGATCCTTTGCTCTGTAATTTAACCCTTAGCTCTATGTAAATGCACTGTACCTTATGTTTGTGACAGGCTGGCGGTTCTCCTGCTCAGAGTCAAACATGGTGTCCAACATGGAACCATCCTCAGTCTCATCGTCCTCTTCATCGTCGTCTTCTTTCACATTGACCGCATCCACCATCATGTCGGACGTCTGCTCATAGTACTGAACCAGCTCCCGTAACTCATTCAACCGTTTGTGCACCTCCTTTAGCTTCCTGTGGCAGTAAAAACAAAAAAAGGTATTGAAAATAATTACATCAACTGTCTCTAGTCTAACAATAGAAAATACAAGATCTAACGGGTGGGACTACACAAGGACTAGCAGGATGTTTACACCAGTTGGCTGTAAACTGATAGCCGATCTCCCTATTCAAAACCTACGTGATGCTTTGTACCTGAGCTTGTCTGTTGAATTTGAGCCGTCTTGGTGTTGTTGGTGTTGGGTGAGCGTTGGATGGAACGAAGTTGAAGCTGAAGCCCCATTAGAACATAAAGCAGAGGCACAGTCCGGAGATCCTGCCATGCACTGAGATGATAATCCCCGACCTGAATCGAACAAAAGTAGAAATTCAGTTATTTTGATTATTAAAGAAGTATAACTAAAAGAATGAAATGTAATTCTATCTACATCAACAAATGCTTTTATTTGCATTTGTGTTATATCTACATGGAGGGTATGAGAAATAGAAATTGAATCAAGATGAATGGCCATACACACAAATTGTGTTATGGTTAAGTATAAAATTATGATGTTAGTTTACCTTGGTGGCATTTAGTTAAATAACTTGTTTTATATACAATGGTTATTTTCTTACAGGAGCTATTGTTAAGTGTCTGATCTCTGAGGGAGTGCAGTTCCTGTAGGATCTTATCCATAGTTTGTTTCTTGTCTTGCAGTTCTTGGAGCTTTGTAAGTTTGGCACAGGCTGCAGTGGCTCCAGCTTCCAGGCTGGAGTGGGGCCCAGAGCCAGAGTGAAGGAGGGGTCTATGAGGTGGGCCTGCAGCCTGAGGGGAGCGCGACCAGCTCACCTCTCTGGATAAGGACAGGCTCTCTGCTTGACGACGGTTGTCTGGTACTGCTTTGGACTGAACAAAAACAAAGCAGTTTTTAGATACAGAAGTATTTAAATCCTATATTTTTTGTAAAGAATTAATAAAAAAAATATGTCAATGTAGACTCTAACTGCTTTATGCACTGTACCCGTGAGTCCTTTAGCTGGTTGTGGAAACGCTGAATCAAGTCATTCAACTCATCATTTAGTTCTGAGGTGATGCTTATACCAGAGACACTGCCTGTGGTTTCAGTTACAACTGTAGAACAAACAAACAAAATCAGATAAAATACAACACCCAAAATAGTTTTACACAGAAACTTTAACAGAGATGGATGTGGTACTGATGCAGTGCAATAGTGATAGTGAAATACTGATAGTGATATAGTGAAATACATATATACTTCCACGGTTTGTAATTTGTACTATATACACCACAACAGTGTAGTGTATATCTCACCAGTGTCCTCGATGACAGCCAGTGCTTGCTCTGCACTGTGCTGCATTGCCATCAGAGCTTCCTGCCGACCCTGCAGGGCCCGGAGTTGCTCCTGCTGCTCCAGCATCTTCTTCAGCAGTTCATGCTGCTTACGCAAGTTCTCCAGCTCTTCCTTCTGGTCAGCTGGCACTGCCTCTGCCCTAGCACCCTGCAAAATCCACAGCCATATGAGTAAAAGAAAAAAAATGCTGAACATTATGAAGAAATCTCATCTTTGAATTTTGTTCTTCATTTGTTTAATAGTGACAATTCTAAAACATGACCATGAAAGAGCTGTATTTCCACAAACATGTCAATTTGCACATGCAACCCCAAACATATGATTGTAGTCCAAGTTTTGAGTCAAACAAATGATTAAGGCTTTTGCATTATGATTGTAAAAATAAAACAGTTAAGGTGAGTGGTTCTCAAAATTTTCATACAAGTACCACCAAAGAAAAGATTTGGCTACCAGATCTAAATCAAGTATATGACAGGACTAGGGCTAGATCTAGGGATAAACTAGGTCTAAAAGTGAACTACATCATTGACACTGTAGTTCTAAACAACACAATTTCCAAAACTGGACAGAAAAAAGGAAGTCTAAATTAGGCAAACCCTCCAACTGAAGAGCTGTCCAAGTACCACCTGAAGGAGCTTACACACCACAGTTTGAGAAACAGTGGTTTAGGTTATCTTATATCAAATGGAATTTTTTTTCTTAATAGAAATTTATACTGATTTTCCATCCTTTGGCTCAGCATGAAACCACAATTGCATGATCTTGGCCATCAATAATACTAGGTTCTTTAAACGAAACATTTGTTTATGTAATAGATCAACAACACTAAAGCAAAAGCATATATTTTTAAGGCAATTCCATAAGTCCGTTTCAAAAGATTGTAATGTGGGGGCCATACACACCATGGGATTGGGGCCATCTGTAGATCGTACTTCGATATTTAGAGAGGTGCTCTCTGCCAAAGAACCTGAACCCACAGCAGAGTCCAGGGTCCCCACCTCATCATCATCTGTCTCCCGGGCCTTCACACAAAATACACAAAAATCAACAGGTAAATTAGTGCAATTTCATTTGGATGAATTACTGCCAACATATGAAAACGGTATGACGGTTGTGATGTTACATGCCATACCCTAGTTTGATATACATCTTTTCTAAAATGTACTTTTACATTTGAATATTTTAAAAAGACTAACCAGCATCTTCTGTAGGAAGCGTAGATAGGATCTCTCCTGCTCTTTAAGGTCTTCAATGAGAAGAGAGAGCCGCTCCACATTAGCTGGGACATCGTTCTTCTTTACCAGATCATCCAACATGGAGTTAGCCTTACTGATACCCTCTCGGATCTGAACCAGTTTACTCACCACCTGAAGCCATACGGAAACATTCAGTTAGTCCAAAACACACTGAGGGTGATCAAGCAGATGTGACTGCAGCTCTAACTGGTCTAAAGAAGGGCAGAAAACTCACCCAGTACCAAGGGTAGCATATTTATAAATTGGCCTATATACAGTGCCACAATTCAGCTGCACCGGCTCTGCCTCTCTTTATCCTACTTTTTATTCCACAGAATAGTAGAATGCAGTGGAATACACTACCCATTATACCTGTATTATATCTACATTATATCTGTATTTTGCAGTAATTTAATAGTTTGAATTTTGACAATTTGCAGAATGTTATTTATTATCCATCCATCCATTTTCTTCCACTTATCCGGGGCTGGGTTGCGAGGACAGCAGTCTAAGAAGGGATTCCCAGACTTCCCTCACCCCAGACACTTCATCCAGTTTCTCCAGTGGGACCCCAAGGCGTTCCCAGGACATAGTCCCACAGCGTGTTCTGGGTCTGCCCTGGGGCCTCCTCCCGGTGGGACATTATTATTTAACTATATATCCTAAATGAATAAACATTATTATTGTTTTCCAATGGCAGGATAAGTGAAACCTTTTGATTAAATAATGTTTATTTTTTGGTCACAGGTATTTTTATTTTTGGACAGTGACATCTGAAAACCAAAATTGCACTCTACTTTAAGAGGTGTACTGTGTAACTTTTCTCTTGGGGGTCCACCACCTGCTTGTCTCCATGAAGACTTTACTACTTGATATAATATTTATCAAAACAAGCAGATAACTCCACCAGGCCAGGTTACAGGTCAGATATGTGGAGAGGTACCCCACTCACAATAATAATGCATGTTTTCAAGACTTTTTTGGACCAATAAAGTAAATGTAATTAAATAAATCTAAGATATATAACTTAATGTCATGCTGTGGACCATTCTTGGAAAAGCAATAAGATCCATGGAGAAAAGAAGAAAAGAAAGTTGCACAGTGCACTTTTAAATAAGCAAGTTGCCCATAAGACTGCTTCATATTGTAATCAAATAACAGTAATATCATGATGAAATATTTAGCTGAAACAAGATACCAACCTGGCTGCGGTCAATTCTGGGTGCCTCTCTTTCATAATCCCTTTGTAATAACGTATCTCGCTCTGAGCTCCTGCGCCTGGGTCGTGGTGTGTCTTTAGTCGGGAGCAGAAGGGCCAGAGTATCCCTATGTCCCAGAGTCTGTTTCTTTGTTTCCTTAGTGATGGCTGGTGTGGCTGGGGCAGAGGAAGAGGGCGGGAGCAGCTCCTTTTTGTTGGTGTTAACGTGCAGTGGTAAGAAGTTATAGGGTTTCTTGTTTTCACAGGCTAACTGCCGCTGATTGTTGGCGGCTGTCACACGACCCTGAGAGTCACTGCCAACACTTCGCTGCTGGAAAAAAAAAGTTAGAAAGAGCTTTTTTTATTTTTATTATGAAGTGTTTATAATTAAAAGATTAAAGCAACACTATGTAACTTTCTGGAGATGGCACATCGCCTGCATGATTCCATGGAAATAGAAAGTTAAAACCATGCCATACTGTGAAAGACTATAGCCAAAGGAATGGCATTTCCATAAAAACAAGCAGGAGTAGGTCTGTGGAGATGTCGGCATAATCCGTCAGTCATCCAGGTATGATCCATAGTAAACAAAAAATTCAATGCTGTCAACTGGATTAATGGCAAAAAAACTTGTTGTCCAGTTGACAGAATTACGTTTTTGGTTTACTATGTCTGTGTTGCATCTCCAGTCCGGTGGCTGCAAGTATTCCATGTAGTTACAAATAATGAGAGGGGCTCAAATCGCACAACATGCAGCCTCCAGAGTCTTTCCATTAGGAGTTAATTTTAGCTGGACGGCGGAGCCCACCACTTTAATAAATGAATAGTTATTGTATGAAGATGTGGTCTCACGCATGCTGTTTCAAAGGCGGTAACCACCGGTCTGAGTGTGAGTATCACACCACAACAAAACCCAACAGTTGCATTCTGCATCGCACTAAAAGCCCAATCCGAGAGCACTGGAAACAGGAGGTCTTGGAGCGGCTCCAGTCGCACTCTGGAGCGTGTTGAGTGCGGTCTGAATACAGCCGTGCTTGGAATTGGGCAAAAAAACAATCAAATCATGTATATTTGTATGACTGGGCACTGCAGAGCTGCTGTTTGACATGTTCGTCTGATGAGGCAATTTGGATCAACTTAATATCAGAGCAAAATTGGTGTTTTTTAGTGTTTTTTGGCTAAAAAGTGATGTACTGGGGCTTTAGTTTTTATAGTATAAGTCAATATGTATGTACAATGAGAATATACAATTTGTAATAAGAACATTGTCTAAACACTGCAAAATATCAGATAAAATTTTACTATTTGTGCACTTTTGTGTTCTACTCCATAACTTTATGCCATGTGTGAGAGTTTAGCATGATGAAATACCTCATCCAGGTCGGTGAAATTGATCCTCTGTCGCAGCTTGTCTAGTTCTGCCTGGTCTGGAACTGACATTTGTGTAGTGTATTTGATGTGTGGAAAGGAATGAGGAGTGCGGGCTCTCCTGCGTCCAGCTCCAGGAGTCGACTCTGGTGAAATATCATTGGTCAAGCGGCTCTCTACCACAGTGGCAGACAGCTTTTTCTTGTTTTTCTCTGAGGAACGGTTAGCTTTCTTTTGCTGGACACCCCAATCCTGAAAGAGAAGGAAAAAAACATTTATTTTGGTTGATTATTGCAAAATCTGAGCTCAAAAAAGTAATTGAGAAGTGTATTTGATACTCTGGAGAGCTGGTCTACTAACCATGTTGTTGAGGCATTCCAAACTGCCATTTGTTACAGTCCAGTTGTGCAGTTCGTCAGTACTGCCATTAAAAGATTCTCCTGTCGCCATTCTTTACAACTTACTGCAATGAAAACATAAAATTCAAAAATATAAAATAAAACATCACAATCTGTTTTACATTCAAATTATAATGAATGTGGACAGCTTTTTTTATTTAACAAGGGTGTGTTATGTGGGGGCAATACGAGTTCTGTGAATAGAATCAGAATCTATTCTGGGAATAGAATCATAATCATAAACAAAAACCTTTTGCAGTTACTGGTTTCCTGTGATGCCCAATTCAGAATCTCACAGTGACAGTTTTATGGCAACTGTAATCTTGTCACATTGTGATGTTACATCTCCTCATTGGCCGTTAACGTTATTACCTGTCTGTCACTGGACTACTATGGGAGCCCGCTCAGTTTCCCGGGGAAAAAACAATGATGTGATGCTTCTTTTACAATCTTTAGAGTCAAATTATGTCCCTTAAATTATGCACGCCAAATTATGCCTAAATGGAAGGAGCAATAACAAGCTTTAAAACTGAGATTAGGACAAACCGATTTGACAAAACGTTTATTACAACATTAGATCGATGGAACTACTAAATCAATGTTACAGCCAACAAAAGCATTCCAGTGTAATTCCCTTTCAAAACAAGAAAACAAATATGTTATTCCGCAGAGCAGTGCAAAGTTATCAGCAGAGCTTGTTGAAGTAACGTTAGCTTACCAATGCTACTCAAGTTAGCTTTCAGATCACCAGACGCTAACTTTAACAGTCTCGACACAGTTGAAAATAACAAATATCTTTACTGTTAGCTAACATGATGTCCAATCTCTAAATCAATTCTATTTGGCTTTATTAAATGCATTGAAAATGGCAAAAACGATCATCGCAATCAGCTAGCTAGACATTCAATTGGTCAGTTGGTTTTGTTTTGTGTTAGCGTTCGTTCATGCAAGTTGTGATGACATAAGTTACCTGAAGCTCAGCTAATGTTGGTTGTCCGGTTGAACAATTCCGAATAGCCGTTAAACTAACTACCGGCACGTTTTATTTTGATCTATACTGGAGCCACATATTTGGAAATGTAGCCACTTGCTGTGCCAAATTGCTGCAGATCAGATCTTCACATGAACTAGCGTTGCCTGTTGTACCAGTCACCGCCGCTACACATTCCATGGCGCTGTAGGCGGGGCTCTAGGAAACAGAACACAGTTTCAGCGGAAGTTGTTCGCTAGTGAATGGCTTCTTTCGTATGCCTTTCGTTTGTTTCGATAAAGCTACAGAAGCTCACTTTGAACGACATGTAAAAAAGGACTGATTTGCTCCTATCGGCATCTGATACTTTTTGATGTAGATTTTGTTTTTTAAACTCATTCAAAAGCTACGTTGTTTCTCGTTTAGCCCGAGAGCTAACTTGGGCGAGCTAACGTGGCGTCATAAACATTAGTTGAGGAAGCGTGCGCTGCAGTTTTTAGTATTTTGCTTCAGATACTGCCTTTTTAAACTACAAGCGACAACAATGGGATCGTCAAAGAAGCACAAGGAGAAGAGCCGCGACAAGGAAACGGACGCGCGCCGTCGTGAGCACAAAAAGCA
>KN477228.1:23982-35014 GCA_000787095.1 Periophthalmodon schlosseri
AGCATAAAAAGCACCGGCACAAGGACCGAGAGGAGCGCGACAGTGGCCGGGAGAAGGAGAAACGCAGGCGGTCTAGGTCCCGGGAACGGAGTGGTCGTGAGACCCGCAAAGGTGAGCGCAGCAGCGGTGAACCTCGAATCAAAAAGGAGAAACTTGATGCTGGATATGACAGTCACGCAGAACACGAACCCAAGTCTGCGGGTGGAGATGCATCACTTAGTATCGAGGAGACAAACAAACTTAGAGCAAAACTTGGGCTTAAGCCTCTGGAGCTCGGTGAAAGTAAGAAAGAAGCAGGGACCAAAGAAGATCCTGTTGTGGCTGAGACTATTAACCCTGTGGTCATCGCACAGCAAAAAGAAATTAGAGAGAAGCTAGCAGCCCTGAAAGAAAAACGAATTCTAAATCAAAAACTGGGGAAGGTAAAATCCTTAGCAGATGAGGACTGGCTGGATGACACTGCAGCTTGGGTTGCACAGACACGAAAATTGGAAAAGGAAAAAGAATTGGCTGAAAAACGAGCCAAGCTCCTGGAGGAGATGGATCAAGAGTTTGGTGTCAGCGATCTTGTTGAGGAAGAATTTGGACATAGCAGGAAACCGGCCTACTCAGCTCGAGACTTGAAAGGACTCAAAGTACAGCACAAGACGGAATCCTTTGCCGAGGGTCAGACTGTCATCCTGACTCTAGAAGATAAAGGTGTACTTGATGAAGAGGAAGATATTCTCGTAAACGTGGGACTGATAGACAAAGAAAAAGCAGATAAAAATGTGGAGCTTAAAAAGAAAAAGCCGGACTACAAACCTTATGAGGAAGAGGAGAACGTGGACGACATGATCACATTTAAAAACCGTTCTGTGCTGTCCAAGTATGATGAGGAGATTGACGGGGAAAAGAAAAAGAGCTTCCGTCTGGGCGCAGGGGGATTTGCTGATGGTGAACGGGAGAGGGAGCTCCAGGTCATGAGGGAAACGCTCCGAAGTCAGGCCCAGAGTTTGGAAGTGCCTGCTCTCACCATTGCTTCTGAATTCTACACAGAACAGGAGATGGTCAGCTTCAAAAAGACAAAACGCCGCGTGAAGAAGATCAGAAAGAAGGAAAAGGCATTAAGCGACTTTCTCCCGGATGACACTCGCAGTTCTGACTTTGGCTCAAGGGCGCGCGGAAAAGGACGCAAAGAGCTAGATGATGAGGGCGGTGAGGGAGAAAAAGTGGACGAAAGCAAAATGACTCTAAACCTTCCACAAATGTCTGATGATGTGAGAATGGCTGAAATGGATATAAGTGACGATGAGGACTTTACACCTCCCGAACCAGCTGTGATTGAGGAGGATGAGGCTGAGGAGGAGCTGCATAAACAACTGGAGAAGCAGAGGAAGCTCAGGCAAAAGCAGCTCCTCAAAGACTCTGGGGAGAAGGTGGCACAGCAGCTCAAAAAGATAGAGAAAGCTGACAGAGATAATGATCCAGATAAAAAGAACAACATTGTGTTCAATGCCACGTCTGAGTTTTGCAGAACACTTGGTGATATTCCCACCTATGGTCTCTCAGGTAACAGGGAGGACCAAGAAGACATAATGGACTTTGAACAGGAGGAGGAAAAGGAGGATGGTGTAGACTCAGATGCAGAGATGGATGAAAATGTGGGTTGGAGCACAGTGAACTTGGATGAAGAGCAAAAACAACCTGATTTCGCAACTGCCTCCACCACTATTCTGGATGAGGAGCCAATTGTCAACTCTGGTCTTGCTGCTGCTTTACTTCTGTGTAAAAATAAAGGTTTACTGGACACTCAAATGCAGAAAGTGGCTCGTGTCAAAGCACCGAAACCCACTTTGCCCAACGAAAACTACTGCATTGAGGACAAAATGGGCTTTGATGACAAATACAGCCGCAGAGAAGAATACAGAGGCTTCACACAAGATTTCAAGGATAAAGATGGCTATAAACCGGATGTAAAGATTGAATATGTAGATGAATCAGGACGTAAACTCACACCAAAAGAGGCTTTCAGGCAACTCTCTCATCGTTTCCATGGGAAGGGCTCTGGAAAGATGAAAACAGAGAGAAGGATGAAAAAGTTGGAAGAGGAGGTGCTTCTGAAAAAGATGAGCAGCAGTGATACTCCTCTTGGAACTGTGGCCCTGCTTCAGGAAAAACAGAAGTCACAAAAAACACCATACATTGTGCTCAGTGGAACTGGAAAGAGCATGAATGCAAACAACATAACTAAGTGAATTGAGAAAAGAACTTAATTGAAAAATACACAATTATATAGTATACAGTGATTTTAGGTATCAACTGTGATTACATCTCCTGTGTAATAAAAACGTGTGGAATATTGTTCAATAAATGAGTTAAATATATTTGTTGAATTTTTATTTTCCCACATGGCAACACATAGACTCTGTTTCAAGAAGTAGGTTTAGGCTAAACTCAGACTTTAACCCTGAAAAGGGGTAAACTCAGAATTTTCTGTTTCACACAGAGAGTTAATCTAAAACCTAAGTCAGTCACCAGGGTAATTCAAAATGATTTGACTTGTATTTTTTTTAAACTTTACACTTACTTTACTCAAATGACTTATAAGCCTGATCTTTCATTCCCTTCTGCACTAAAGTGTGTTGCAAAATGCAGCTCATTAGATTCATGGATAATACTTTATTCAATTTCATTCATGTACACTTTTAAATTTTGATTTATGTAGGATGCATTTAAAAACTCAGTGAGCTACACAGCTCTCAACATCTTAGATTAGTAAAAAAAAATCTAATTGGCTAATTTCATTTAAAATCTGAAATCAAATATTACAATTGTTTAATGTTTTTATCTAAGTAGGGTGCGGCAAAATAGTGTAAGCCTTTTGAGTAATATTTGTATCTTCATAGGATAACTGATTAAACAATGTGCTCCTCCACATTTCTTTTATATTAAACACATTTTTTATTATTAATTTATTATTTAATTATTATTAATAGATCCATGATTAAACCGGACTGATCCACAGTCACATGACTTCCCTTCCCTCTAAAATGGAAGCCTCCTCTAGTTTACAGTTATTGGTTATTTTGGTAGATCCATGGTTTACAGTTGCACTTCCACTTTTCTGGGATCTACAGATAAAGTCTTGTGTCTTCTGCTAACCTCAAGGTTTACTATCGCTGAGGTTTCCAAACCTGTTTGGGAAAAAAGGGGAAATTAACTCTTGAGTTAACTCTTAAACCCAGAGATAATTGAACTTCCCTTGTGAAAGTTGAAGGAGTTTGATAATTGTTAACATTCTCTATAGATTACTATACTATTTATTATATTATAACTATATATCTATTATCAGTTATCATTAACATGAGGACAAACCCAAATTACAAACTACAATAATACTAATACTAGTAAATTATACATGCAAATTACATATACTATAGCTTGTGAAATTATAGACCACAGATTTGAAAGTAGATTAAAACAAATTTTATACTTGCAGTGCATGGTGCATGTTTATTGCAGTCGTTGCAAAGCGCTCTATATCCGCAGAGTGGAACCAATGTAGGCGACCCCTTTTATGTGTTGCACTACCTGTAGAAAGATGCTAGCTAAGCTAATGCTAGCAAGTAACGTTAATCATCTTTTGAGAGCAGTGAATGACATTTATGGCTGAGGTTTTATGCAGAAACGGTAAGGCCTTGTCAAAATGCATCATATTGTTTTACTTTGGCAAATCACGCCCAAGAAGCTGTGCCGTTTATTCGCATCTTTTGGCGTGACAGTCGGTTTGACAGCTTCCTGTTATTTAGCTAAGCTAGGTTAGCATGAAGCTTAATCACGGGACACTGTTGTAAGTAGCTTTAATGTTTTCATATTTTTAACCCACGATGTTGTTTCAGGCTATAAGATTGCATTTTCGTGCTTCGTAGGGAAATGTGCAATTATAATTAACTACACAAAACATTCCATCCAAATTATATCACATTTGGTAATTATCAAATAATAGCCACATGAATCAAACTAGATGGATGTGTAATAAGACCTTGTTAATAAATATGTACCTTGCTGTTAGTGACCTTCTGGTGTAAACACATGTGAAAGCCTAATTATACTGGTTTTGTTAACGCAGGTTTTAACTACAACAACTGACTACAGACTGCTGAGATGTCAGAGTCCAAACCCCCCACCCCAACCCCAGGGGACATATACAAAGGCTGGCTTTTCAAATGGACTAATTATATCAAAGGTTATCAGAGACGGTGGTTTGTCCTCAGCAATGGCCTCTTGTCTTATTATAGGTACACTGGAATTCCTAAATAATAAAAAGTATGCATGTATTGTTGATTCATATTTTTACTTCTTGTTCAGGACACAGGCAGAGATGGGCCACACATGTCGGGGCACCATCAATTTGGCTACAGCTAACATTGCTGTGGAAGACTCCTGTAATTTTATTATTTCTAACGGTGGTGCGCAGACATACCACTTAAAGGCCAGTTCTGAGATTGAGCGGCAGCGCTGGATCACTGCTCTGGAGCTTGCCAAAGCAAAAGCCGTGGGCATGCAGGCTGATTCAGGTAAGGCAAAGAAATGTTTGTGCCATACGTTTCATCCACTTTATAAATGTATCTCCATTGAAATTGTTTTTTTGTTTTTTTTCTTTCAGATGACTCAGGTGATGATTTCTCAATAGTGGCCCCCTCCCCGGAACAGGCAGGCTTAGGACGTAATACAGAAATTCAGGCCACGCTTCGAACCCTCAACAGTAAAGTAGAGGATCTAGCTACTTGCAATGACCTTATTGTCAAGCACGGCACTGCACTTCAAAGGTATGAGATCATCTTATGAGGATGAGATTAGTAAATGAACAATACAGTACACTAATTATTGTATACATAGGTCTCTGTCTGAACTTGAGGCCCTTCGACTTGGAGGAGACTCAACTGAAAAGTTCAAACAAGTTACAGAGCGGGCAACATTGTTCAGAATCACCTCAAACGCTATGATCAATGTAAGTTTGGAGTAAATAAATCAGTTTATGATGATTGTGTAGGGGAGTACAGTAAGACAGAATCTTCAATTATATTATATTAACTTTAACATTATTGAAATTTAAAGGTGCACTTTTTTCTGTTGAGGGTCCACCACCTGCTTGTCTCCAAGGAGAATGCTGCACTGTATGGCATTAAACAAATTTTTCTATGTGGAGAAGTAGATGATGGTAGCAGGCCAAGTTAAAGGCCAAACCTGTGGCAATTTGAGGCAACCCCACTCACAACATGTGTAATGTTTACTAGTTTGTTGTTTTGCCATTAAAATACCTGTAATGGAATAAATACAAGACTGATACATTTGATACCTTTAATGCCATATATTGGAATATTGTAGACAAAGCAATAACATTGACCCTGACACCAGACAAGTTACATAGTGTACCTTTTAAAATCAAGTTGGAGAATTTTGGATATTATATTTAGGTTTATGATTTTAACTGGATTGCACATACTAATTTCTCCAAATACGCACATTGCCAGAACTGTTTTTCATTCCCTTTACATTCTCTTTCTCTCTAGGCATGCCGGGACTTCCTCTCACTTGCCCAGACCCACAGCCGGCGCTGGCAGAAAGCTATCCAGACGGAAAGAGAACAGAAAATCCGGTTAGAAGAGACACTGGAGCAACTCGCCAAACAGCACAACCACCTGGAGAGGGCCTTCAGAGGGGCCACAGTCCTGCCCAACTCGTGCAGCAACCCCTCTTTAGCAACCAAAAGTAAAAACAAACATGTCCATTGCAACATATCCATAACTTTGAAATATGTGTAAACATCTTCCATTTAATTACAGGTACTTCATCTGGAAAATGTGATGCCAGTGATGAAGATGATGACAATGAGTTTTTTGATGCAATGGAAGAGTTCATTACTGTTCCAGCTGACCCCAAATATCACAAGTAAATGTGGCACCAAACCTGATGCTTTTTTGGGATGTATTTTGTTTAAGCAGCATTTTTTTTTTTTTTCTTCAGGCGATCTAGCAGCAATGTCAGCGGGATCAGCTGTGAGACTGGAATGGATGATCAGTCGGTAAATGTAGGTTTCCTCTAGTTTAAAAGAATTCATACAAATCTATGTGTATTTCTGTATCCATGATTTATTTTATTTTGTTATTGTCCAGTTCGATGAGTTGTCTCTGGCATCAAATCCAGACTCCCCACAATCTATGGAGCTAGAGCCTGTTCGACAAAGGCGCACTCGTATCCCGGACAAGCCAAATTATTATCTGAATTTGTGGAGCATTATGAAGAATTGTATTGGGAAGGAGCTCTCAAAGATCCCAATGCCTGTAAGCAGTGCTTATATTAGTAATAATTTAGTATAGGAAGTGTTGCTGTCATTTTATGAATCTGTCCTGTCACTCATGCTTTGTAGGTAAACTTTAATGAACCCCTGTCTATGCTACAACGTCTATCTGAAGACCTGGAGTATTATGAGCTGCTGGACAAAGCTGCGAAGTGCCACAGCTCTTTGGAGCAGATGTGTTACATTGCTGCATTCACTGTGTCCTCCTACTCCACCACTGTCCTCCGCACAGGGAAACCCTTTAATCCACTGCTGGGAGAGACATTTGAGCTGGACAGGCTCAAAGAGAGTGGCTACCGCTCCCTGTGTGAACAAGTATGACAAAGCACTATGCACATTTATACTGCTTGAGGTACAGAAAACATGATTAGAATTTTAACCAAATATTGTGGTTTTCTTTTGGCCAGGTGAGTCACCATCCACCAGCTGCAGCTCACCATGCTTTCTCTGAAAAGGGCTGGACCCTGAGACAAGAAATCACTTTAGCCAGCAAGTTTAGAGGGAAATATCTCTCCATTATGCCTTTGGGTGAGTGGTCAAAGCAATACACAATCCTCTATTTACCAAACTTCAGATATTCTCTTTAAGTCTGTCCCACAGTTCAATACTGCAGTGCTGCTGTGGGTCTGGAAAGTGAACTAAAAAGCCAAATAAACCTGCTGTATTCCTTTCTGTAGGTGCCATACAATGTTTATTTGACAAAAGTAAAAATCACTACTCCTGGAAGAAAGTGACGACAACAGTACACAACATTATTGTTGGAAAACTATGGATTGACCAGGTAAGGAGTTACGTGTATGGTCCTGCCTACAACCTACATTTGTCCTTAACATGTCTTTGTGTATTTCAGTCAGGTGAGATAGATGTAGTCAACCACAAGACAGGAGATCGCTGCCATCTCAAGTTTACACCTTACAGTTACTTCTCCAGAGATGTACCCAGAAAAGTGAGTTTTTTTCATTTGCACCATTTTCAATCAATCAGACTTTATATATAAAGCCCTTTTCATACAAAAAAATGTAACACAAAGTGCCTTACAGTCATGTAAAAAAAACAATCCCTCATTTCCTTCCACTCAACCACCCTAAAAATTGCCCAATCCCACACAACCAAACAACCCACACACGGACACTATCAGAAGCACAGTCTCACACACACACACAGACACACAGAGAGACGCACACACACGAGTACAGACTAAGCAGTTGAGAAAGCACCATCAGAGGACCTGTCTGCGCCAGGAGCAGTCAGCCGCTCGCAGCTACCAGGACACAGACACTAGGCCCAGGGGAGAGATGAGGCCAAAACACTAACCCTCCACCAGGAGCCCACAAGACAGGCCCCAGCAGCTGCAGCCAACCACCGCTCCCGTTGCAGAGGGCTCCCACAGAGGAAACACTGGAGATCCTAAAAGTGATAAAACAATACAAATTAAAAGCAAAGAACTAGAATATAAAAAGCATCATGAACATAATATAATAATAAATATACTAATATGATGTAATAATAAACTAACAGAGCAATGAATATTAATCAAAAGCTAAGCTAAAAAGGTAGGTCTTCAGTCTGCTCTTAAAAACATCAACGTTCTCTGCGACTGAGGTCTTCCAGCAGCCTGTTCCATAGACGAGGGCCATAGTACTAGAAAGATGCCTCACCGTTAGGGTGTGTCCTGACTTTAGGAATGGCTAGGAGCCTGCTGCCAGAGGAGCGCAGGGTCTGCAAGGGTTCGTAGGGTAAAAGCAGTTCTGAAAGATAAGAAGGCCCAAGATTATTAAGACATTAAGACATGTAAAAAACAGTAAAAGAATTTGAATCAATCCTGAAACACACTGGAAGCCTCACAATGTATGTATTATACCTCACAACGTATACATTACCTCACAATGCATATATTATATACATTATATACATAATAGGCCTGAGCCAGTTACGACACATACCTATTTAACACCACAACCACAAATTGGACCCCATTGGGAGTGGGAACAGGCAAATTTTGGAGTAGGCTCATGAAATTTAGAACAGTGATACTGTGAAAATTGATACAGACATTATTTAGGTCACTCCAGTCAAAAAAGTCAATTACAACACAGGGACCTCATGTATTATGCACGAGGTTGCCGGTCAATTGGCACACGTCACTATGGAAAGAGGTTGAAGAGCAGATAGTGGCCTGGGTGGCTGTCAGGAAGGGAGAATGGAATGACGGGCAGTTACATACAGATGTAGTTGCGAGTCCATGATGGGCGCATGGGAGAGGTGTGCGCATGGTGGCAAGGGCCGTCATCGCTGCTTGCAGCTTTTATATACACACTGTGGACACAACAATCACGTCAATCCCTTTTCTCCAGGTTTCAGGAGTAGTGACAGATAAAGATGGCAAAGCCCACTATGTGCTGTCCGGAACCTGGGATGAGAAGATGGAGCTTCGTAAGGTGATGCAGAGCAGCATAGGTGAGAATGGAACAGAAGGCAAACAGAGGCCAGTGTACCAAACACTCCAACCCAAAGAGATCTGGAGAAAGAACCCGCTACCGTAAGTTCTACACACTTTACATTGTTACTCCTGGTATCTTCTGAGCCATTTATTTGCTAATCTTCTGTTGACAGTGAGGGAGCTGAGAACATGTATTACTTCTCATCACTTGCGCTAACTCTGAATGAATCAGAGGAGGGCGTGGCACCCACAGACAGCCGGCGACGCCCCGACCAGAGGCTCATGGAGGAGGGGAGATGGGATGAGGCCAATGCAGAGAAGCAGAGGCTGGAGGAGAAACAACGCACGGCCCGCAAGGAGCGGGAGAGGGAAGCTGTGAAGGCTGCCAACACTCCTGAGGAAGGTACGCAAGGAGCTCCAGTGTTTTTATATCGGCACATTCATCCATCTCTGTACACCATCTCTGCTTCATCACTTAGCTGTCGATAAGGACTCAGATCAGGACTCTCCTCTGAAAAGCAAGTACTTCTGCCCTCACCCAGTCATGAGTTTAGCACAACGTTTCCAAAGTTAGCTTGTACGTTAGCTTAGTATTAGAATGTATAATAGTGCAATAGTATGACACTATAGTATAATGTATGATAGAGTTGGTATGATCAAAATGTTGATTCATCTTTTCCAATCCCTTCATTGCTCTGCTTAATTCAGCTGATGCAATGGAGCCAGGCACTCAACCCAGTGAGGTTTCTGATGAAAGCAAGTATCATTTCCACTCTCATTTTGTGTGTATTTAAACAGGCGCCCGTGTAGCTTTTGTGGCAGTAAGTAAAGCAATCAACACTGATATCCAGTAACTAACATCCACTAAATTAGTTATGACAACTAAAGAGATTTTTGATTGGAGTGTTCCACTTTATTTAGCACACAAAGCTACACTGGTGCACAAACATTTTTTGGTTTTGGATGGAGTATTGACACTGTTTGTGCTGGTGTGCAGCTGACGCTGAGGACTCTCCCCCTCTCACACCTGTTGCATGCAAGTACCCCTCACATTTCACATGTACTGTCAGTCATGTAGCTTTAGATCATTTTTACAACAGGAGATTCATCCTTCATTTCTCCCCCAGCCCCATATGGACCGACATCCTTCTCTTGCATAAGTATCCTTATACATTACATACCTCACATTTAGACAGTTATGCTGTACGTATTCTTTTATTTTACGGTATTTTCTCTGTTTTGACGTTGTCTCACAGTGGAAGGCAAGGAAGGTCACCCTGGAGCCCTTGTTAAAAGCAAGTACTGTAGGGTGATAGACCACTAGTACCAGTAAACTAGCACCTGTTACCGTAGAAAAAACTGACCCTGGTCCCATGTCACCCTAGATGGATGGGGCACTTTCAGTCTAGTAAAGCCAAACGCTTACATGCTAGTCCAGTGTGGAAGTGGTTTGGTCTTTAGACAATTGTCCCTTTTTAAAGATGCACACCTGCAGCCTGATGTCAGCTTTTCATGCTGCTATATCTTTGTGGGTAATTAACTTCTAAACAGTTTGACAAACTGACCTTATTTTTAATCCTTTTAGGCACCCACCCAGATAACTACCAAGCATTGTGGTTTGAGAAGATAACAGACCCTGTATCTGGGGAGACATTACACATCTACAAAGGAGGCTACTGGGAAACCAAGGAGCAGGGCAGCTGGGACATGTGCCCGGACATCTTCTAACACTCAACACCATGGGAAATGAAAAGGTGAAAACACCACTTCTTACAAATGCAACTGTCTCACCCCTTACACTGTTTTCTATTGTCTTTCAGCTGTGAGAGGCTCAAGGCAGTTTAAGATATGGAATCTGGACCACACCCTCAACACAACTAAATATTTTGTCACTTCAAATTTCACTCCAGTATTTATTGCACATTATTTATTTGTGTTCAGATATAATCTGTTAAAAATACTACAGCGCTACAGACTAAGCATTTATTAGTAAGGTGATTTTGATCCACATTGATGTAGTTTTAAACAAGACTGAAACTCCTTGTAATAAGTAAAACAAAGATGGACATGCCGACACCCATACAACATTTCACTGAATTTAGTCTGACAGTTAATTTCAAGTGATATAACACATTTGCGTGATTACTATGTGTAGTATTTTCAGATGCAAAGCTTCATAATCTGTCTAGTGTTGAGCTTTATGAGGGTACACTTAAAAAAAAAAAAAAAAAAAAAAAAAAAAAACCCCA
>KN477234.1:0-20521 GCA_000787095.1 Periophthalmodon schlosseri
CTCAAAAAGTGGCATAAAACTCCTCATCCAGAATTTGACCTTTACCCCTCTGCTCCCCTCCCTGGCGTCACTGTCTTCACGGGCAATTTGACTGAAAGAGCTTGCGGTAACTGCGCTCGCCGAAATTAGTCTTGGCCATTGCATAAGTAGAGTGTAAATAAATGTTTACGATGGCGTGTTAATCGTTAGCTCGTTACCTGTATGCGATGTGCTTAATGCAGGTAAGTACTAGCAGCCGCCGCGCTAAAGGTTAATGAATGCTTACTGAATGCCACATGCCATCAGCTGCTTTGGGCCATTATATATTCAGCATATTCAGGGACTGGCCTACTCATGATACAGTGTACACTTTTAGTCCACCGCTGCGCGACTACAGATATCCACTGGAGACTGTATAAATATCTCATTATGTCCGCTCCGGTTGTGAAGGACTTAGGAGTTTAAGGTAAGACCACAACTTCTCCGTTACAGGCAAAAAAAAAAAAAAGCTCCACAGTAACTGCCAGAGACTAGATTGGGAAATTCAAATGGACAAGTTCTGATATCGATAACGTAGAAAATTCTCCTGTTCAAACAGGCCCGTCGACAGAAATTTGGGGGCCCGGGGGCAAGAAGCCTCACTTGGGCCCCCCTCTAATGTAAATAAATAGAAAGAGGGTTCAGTTCTGGGGCCTTAAGACTATGTGACCCGGGACAACAGACCCCGTCCATCCATTTTCTTCCGCTTAGCCGGGGCCGGGTCGTGAGGGCAGCAGTCTAAGCAGGGACTCCCAGACTTCCCTCACCCCAGACACTTCCCCCAGCTCCTCCAGTGGGACCCCAAGTCGTTCCCAGGCCAGCCGAGAGACCCTGAACCCACGTAGCCATTGAATTCACATATCAGTGTTCAGACAGTGTACGTATAATTATAATTCCAGATATTTTTGCTAAGAATCTTACCAAGAAGAACCAAACAGCCAGCTAAATATACCAAACACTAACATCCAAAGGTTCAAGGGGCTGTCGACTCCTCCTCTGCTTGCAATCTAATATATTTTTTAGGAATCAAGTAAAAATCAAATATACAGGCCATGCACCACCATGACCCTCTATATAAAAATCACCTGTTGAATTGGACCATGGGGAACAGTTTTTACTTCCCATTTGAATTACACACCCCCTTTCACCACATCTCACTCTACTGACAATTACTGACAGTGGGGCGGCAGTGGCTCAGTTGGTAGAGTGTTTGTCCAATGATCTGAAAGTTGGCGGTTTGACTCCCGCTCTCAACGTAAACATCATTGGTTGAGCGGTCACATCGACTTACACACAGGTTGGTGGCGCGATTTCAGCTCCCACAAATGAAAGCAGTCGTTGTGTCCTTGGGCAAGACATTTAACCCATCTCGCCCCCACTGTCTGTGTGCACTGGTGTGTGAATGGAAGAGTGGTTCCTTGATGTAAAGCGCTTTGAGTGCCATGAAGGTGGAGAAAACTATATACCATATTTTCTATACGTATATAAGTCGCACTTTTTTCATAGTTTGTCCGGGGGTGAGACTTATACTCAGATGCGACTTATATGTGAAATTAGTAAAATATATAATTTCACATCTTTGTCACACTGGCAACCACGCGAGGGCGCTCTAGGCTTGTGCACCAGTCTCTACTACACGGTGCGGTGCTTCATATACCTCCGGAGTTGGCGGAGGTGTTCAGAAGCAACACCAAGGATGAAGAATTCAATGGATTTAGTGATTTGGAGTGAGATCGAGAGTAAACTTGTTAACTTGTTTTTTATGCTTTAGTCTGATTAACTGTTAATATCGTACGTTAACACACCAGACACATATTCAGCTCGTTGTCTTCATGCTTCATGTAGCTGAATAAGTATAAATGTGTTACATTAGCGTGTTGTACTGCTATTCAGCCTGTTCTCTATTTTACTGTTATTATTATAACTTGCCTTTAAATAAAATGTCTGTTCTTGGTCTTGGATTTTGTAAAATAAATTTCCCCCAAAAATGCGCCTTATAGTCCAGTGCGACTTCTATATGTTTTTTTCTTCATTATTATGCATTTTTTGGCTGGTGCGACTTATACTCCGAAGCGATGTATAGTCCAGAAAATACAGTATATAAAATAAAAATCTGACCATTGACCATTGACCATAGATCAGATATCGTAATTATAGCTAGAATGAAAGACCCCTTAGAATCTGCTGTCTGAGAATCACTGTGATGCAAGCCCTGTGTCCAGCCATTACAAATACATTTACATCTTTTTTGCTGTATCATTATATTCGTCATTTTCACATAGTTCCCACATTAAATATCAAATTCTCAAGATTTACTAACTACCGAATAACTCACTTGATAATTGAAACTTGAAAACACATTCACCCACTTGGTGTATGCTGTTGTTGTGTCCTTGGGCAAGACACATAACCTGCTTTGCTTTTGCTACATATATACACTTATGAATGCATGTATGTGAACAGGTGAGTGGTTTCTTTAAATGTCCTGTATTACACAAAATTGACTCTTGTGAGCTTTAAGCCATGTTATAATGTCGTTATCTCATCAAAAACACACCTGGAGTTGTGTTTTGTTTCATTCACACATGTTTCCGTAACCCTTTATTATTAGTCTGTCTACATCTCCAAAGCTCAAAATGCTCTGTTCCACCTTGTGATGTCATCATCAAAAACCACCTGGAGTTGTGTTTTGTTTCATTCACACATGTTTCCGTAACCCTTTATTATTAGTCTGTCTACATCTCCAAAGCTCAAAATGCTCTGTTCCACCTTGTGATGTCATGAAGCGATAGTTTTCAAGTTAACAGCTCCTTTTACCTTTTGTTCAGTAGAGTTTGGCAATCGTAGGGCTGAAATCAAATTATTCTAGTGAAGGTGTGTGGAGTTTAAAAACACAGTGGAGCACTTCCTGTATTACCACATGACATCATCAGGTGGAACAGAGTGTTTTCTGTTTGAGAGAAGAACTCAGCCTAAATATGCAGGGTTTGTGTGAATGAAAAAAAAAACACAACTCCAGGTGTGTTTGTGACGAGGAAACAACATTATAACATAGATCAGAAAATCGTGTAATATGGGCCCTTTAAGCCTGAACAAGTTGGGCAGTTATTCGTGTTACGTGTCTTTCACCAACGGCACAGTACAATAAACCAAACTTAATATGAAAAACGCTGTGACTTTGAACTTAGATATAGTGTATAATTTCCCCTTGCCGGTACACACTGGCCCTAAAACAAAGTGGTTTAATCAGTGGGAGCGTCCTGGCGCAGCGGGGCCTAAATGAGCAGGTGTGGAAGCCGAGGAGAGCAGCAGACGAAGATAAAGTCTACCTGACATGTCAAAGCCACAGCCATCCAACAATCACCTTGTGAGCTGTGATCGTCCCTGGGACCGTGCAGCGGAGGCAGCAGCAGGGCGGCGCTGACACATATGGCCAATTATAGGTGGAAGTGAAGAAGATGATTGGAGCTGAAAGCCTGTTCACACGGAGCGGGTGTCCAGACGCTTTGCTGCCGGAGGCCGGAGCAGGAAAATCACCCAGAATTCAACACTCCCATCTCCTGTCTCTGATGCCTCCGTGCTGTGGTTAAATGTAAAGATTATGTTTTTACTTTAACCTCCTGAGACCTGAACTCTTCATGGCTGCTTATTAATTTTTTCTCTTTGTTATTTGGGCTGACTGGGAGCCGATGAGTGTAAAAACAAAGAATTAAACAAGAATTGTGCCTCTTGGAACAATGTGGCTCATTTGAAGTGATTCTAACAGGTGCAGACATGAGCCTTTAACAAAGTCCATCTTGAATCTAAACTATAATGTGTTAAACTCTTCTGTCATCACTAAGTGTCAGTTTAATGACCTCATATGGGACACCAGGACCTTGTAGAGAAAAAAATTGTACTGTGGCCTAGACGACCCAAAATGTGTTGTCCACATATGAGGACACAGGTCTCAGGAGGATAGAGGGAGATTAAAAAGTAATATTTCACATATGAATGAAAGGGACAAACTCTGAACAAAACGTTTTTCATTTCATTTGTTTTATTCTTCTATTCAGAATCTACAAAACACAAGTACGACAACACACAGGCGCATGTCCCAAGTGAAAGTGACTAAATCTGGACTAAACTACTTATTTTTCCCCTTATCTACATTCTCTGTATCTTCTTTTCTCACTTATGAATTCTCCTCTGCCGTCTCCAGCTTACCCTCTCCAAAATCACGGAAATATCACACACACACACACACACACACACACACACACCTGTCACCACTGTATATGACTGGTCACTATGTTTGTCTGTGTTGCATTAAATAAATAAATAAATTAATAATAATAATAAGTGCCTTCATACAATGTTCAGTCTGCTCCAGCCCTGGTTCGTTTCTGGTTTACATGTGGTGCGTGTGTAAGAGTGAAAACAACATAAAGATGCACTATGTAACTTTTTTCTGGTAGAGGGTCCGCCACCTGCTGAGACGGTCCATGACGTTAAACTTATCTATCTCCATGGAGACCAAACCAAGTGATTAGATTTGTTGTGGAGAAGTGACCCTACGCACATTAAGCGTTAAAAGTTTAATGCCTTACTATGAAAAATTCAAACATCTTCATGGAGACAAGTAAGTGTCACACTTCATACCATCAGTTGTGGAACGTAACAAAGTAAAAGTAGTAAAGTACTGTACTTAAGTGAAAAATGTAGGTACAAGTACATTTTGAAGTGGATACTTTTTGCTTGAATTCACTACATATTGAGGTATCTGTACTTTTATTTTTCGTACTCACATTTTTGAACAGACCTGAAAAGTAAAAGTAGTTTTTATTATTGTGTGACTGCAGAAAAGCCTGAGGGGTTTATTTTTAACAAGTTGATAGTTTGAGCAAACACAAATATACAAATAAAAGCAGGTAGAATTTTTTTTTTTTTTTTTTCTGTTTAACAAAATTCAGCACAAATTTTGATCAAAATCCCCACATTTGAAGCTTTATTAGATGTCAAACTGCGAAGAATTCTTTTACTTTTTACTCTTAAAACTTTCACACGAGTACTTTGATACGTAGATTTCTTCACTGATACTTTTACTTGAGTATTTTTTAGTTCCGGTATCTGTACTTTTATTTAAATAACAAAACTGAGTACTTCTTCCACCACTGCCTCCCGTAAAAGTTACATCACGCACATTTAAGATAACATCAGAACAAATGTGGGACTATAGATCCAGACAACTCAATAAATATCTTAACCAGCAGAAATGAAGAAAAAACAAGCTAAACTCCTTAATCCGAACAGTCTGGCGCCCGTGCATCATCTGTACTTGCGCCGCCGTTTGAGAACCACTGTACTGGATCAATACAGGCTCTTTACTTCCTTTTATTGCGCTGCGTCCATACGGGTTAGCAGGGGAGACGCAATATTCACTTCATAAATCATGCAGTAAAAATGTCATGGGGGTAATTGTGGTTTTCTAACACCTTTAAAGGAAGGCAGTTTTTATTAGTGGGTTAACACAGCCACACGACCCTCATTCCTCCTCATTACCGGAGCATAGAAACATCATCAGAGCTTAAAGTTGTCCACTCCTCCCTGGAACTCACTGCTCAGGACACTTCATAGGCCGGACTCACTTCCCAAAAGAGCGAAGTAGGTTTATAAATTGGTCAAATCAAAACCTCAATATGTATAAATAAAAAACGTTCCAAAACTGAGCTGGTTCCGTTTTCAAAATAAAAGATTTTTGCTCCTTATTACGACAGGTTCGATGACAATCCACCTTTACTATGAAAAGCAAAATCAGGTACAGACCATTTTTTAAATAAAAGGTACAATTTCGTTATATTTATGGGATTTTCTTAAAGCAGACCTACGCAAAATCAACTTTTCTGAGCTTTTAACCATGTTGTAGTTGGTTTCTTCTCATTTACCCTCTCAAAAGTTGTTTTCGGAGTGATTCGTGCATGTTTGAGTAATCTTACTCTAATCTTACTTACTTCATCCTTCGTTACTTTCTTAATTTGTCACGTAGTCATTTTAGTACAAATTAAAAAAAAAAAAAATCTGCTACTCGCTAGTGTAATGTGCAGCTATCCATAGGAGGTGCCAACTCCATTTACGGTGACGTCAGCTCCCATTGGGCACCGCAGTTTTCTAACACGTAAGTCAGCAGAGTTGTTTCTTTTTTTAAGTCGTTTTAGATGAATATTGTGATTTAAAATGTTCACATTACAACATAATGATCCACGGGTGTCGTAGATTATAACTATAGACCAGACACAAGCACAATAGGTCTGATTTTATATCAAGCGAACATCTTACCTGCCGAGTCCAGACTGTTATCCCCCTGGTCACCGTGCCCAAACATGGCCGTGCAATCAGATTAGTTTATTTCAGTGACGCATTTGAAACCAAGGAGCTCATTGGTCACCGTTCATCTTGCAACAAAAAGACATTTCTCTCCTCTCAGATTAAGAGTTTAGTGCTTTTCTCACTCATTCTGCAGAAATCTGTTTTCAGTCCCCTGCGATATACCGTATTTTCCGGACTATAAGTCACACTTTTTTTCATAGTTTGGCCGGGGGTGCGACTTATACTCAGATGCGATTTATATGTGAAATATATGTTTTTTTCTTCATTATTATGCATTTTTTGGCTGGTGCGGCTTATACTATGGAAATATGGTGATATATTTTCTTCCTTTTTTCCTCGTAAGCAGCCATATTTCTTTGCCACTATGCGTGTCCCTGATTGGCTAATGCGCCTGTCAATCACACCCAGAAATATCCAGGCAAGTGAATAGTTTTGGTACAAGGTTTAGCGCCATCGCAAGATAAGTCAACTTTAGGTGACAAATTTCATGATGTCGTAAATAAGTAAATACGTAATTTAAATATAATCAGAGCCAATTAAAATGTTGTGTGTTGCCATGACAGTAGTAAAAGTAGTAATTCATGCGCTTGAGTCTGAGCAGTGGACTACTTTACAGAATTTAGCAGTTCATTTCATAGTTTATTTTGTTTTTTTTACAGTTTGCAGCTCCTTAATGTGTTCTATTGATATTGATTTGGTTGGCTTTACTTCTCTAAACTCCAAGTATAAACAGCAGTCGTTTTAATATAACACAGCTCGGAGCAGTTGCCTCATTAAAGCACTATTTCCTCAAAGTCCTTCTCTCTCTCTTTTCTGGGTCCTCTTTAATCTACCATCAATGAATTTCAATTGGCCGATAATTTCCCACCAGGATCCCAGGAGTTACAGCATTTTTGTCACATCTTTTAGTGATTAAACAGATCGATTTCAGTTCTCCGTTGGCGATTAATCCCGCGGGGTTAGAGAGATTAGAGGAAGCAGACGTGGGGGGTTCTGATAATGGATTCACACAGCACACGTTTCGTTCATAGGGCTAATAAGAGCAGATAGACCAGCAGATCTACAGCGCCGGGAATAGCACCTGTAGCATTATAACAGAAATGAGTGCGTTTCAACATGGGGTTCACGGACCTCTAGGGCTACGCAAACTTGGATTAAAGGGCCCATATTACGCCATTTTCTGATCTATGTTTTAATGCTGTTTCCTCATCACAAACACACCTGGAGTTAACAATAAACCCTTCAAATTTAGCCTGAGTTCTTCTCCCAAACAGAAAACACTCTGTTCCACCTTGTGATGTCATATGGTAATACAGGAAGTGCTCTACAGTGTTTTTAAACTCCATACGCCTTCACTAGAACCGTTTGGGTAATTTCAGCCCTGGAATTGCCCATCTCTTCTGAACTAAAGGTAAAAGGAGCTGTTAACTTAAAAAACTACCGCTTCATGACATCACAAAGTGGAACAGAGCATTTTGAGCTTTGGAGATGTAGACAGAGTAACAATAAAGGGTTACTCAAACATGTGTGAGTGAAACAAAAAACAACTTCAAGTATGTTTTTGAGGAGGTAACGATATTATAACATGGATGTGTGAGTAAACAAAAAACAACTTCAAGTATGTTTTTGAGGAGGTAACGATATTATAACATGGTTTAAAGCTCACAAGAGTCAATTTTGCAGAATATATGACCTTTAACAAACAGATAGATTATTTTAAGTTATAAGTTAAGTTATAATTGTCAGTGCACTTTAGTACTAATGATTAAAGAAACACTGGTACATAGGGGAACTCAGAGAACACTTTGGGTGCAGTTGAGACAAAAAGGTTGGAAAACAGTAACCACTGCACCTGTTCTGGAGGAGGATCCACCTATATCATCATGAAGCCTGGAGTGTCCCACTGTATGGCAGTACAAGTACAGGTCATTTTAATACCAAAAAAACTTTTAATCCAATCCAACCCAACTTTATTCCCAATGCACTGTAAAAACAACACAGCTGACCAAAGTGCAGCACACAACAATAATTATAAAAGACAATAAAAGTAGACACAAATTACAAGAAAACAGACACATAAAAACTCACTGTACACTATAAAAGTCAACGTTAATCACAATGAAACGCTGAAGAACAGGTGAGTTTTAAGAGATGCTTTAAAAAACAGAAAGTGACTCAGCCTGTCAGCAAAAGAGCGGTCCCCTCTAAGTTTTCTCTTTGATTTACTAATGCCACACTAGGTAAAATTCCCAACAAAGCAATAACATCTCCATAGAGACAAGCAGATGGCAGACCCTCCACCAGAAAAGTTACATAGTGCACCTTTAAAGGAAACCTGTACACCGATATCATCATATTTAATTGTGTTGTTTGTGCTTCAACGACTCTGACAAATAAAAAAGGTGACACAGCAAAAGATCATTATAAAACTAACCATTAGGATCAGAGCTACTTTTATGAATTTACCGATATTTGATTGGTTAGAATATTTTCGTCCCTGCCTCATATGGAGTAGTTCAAGTATCTCGGGGTCTTGTTCACGAGTGAGGGAAGAATGGAGCGTGAGATTGACAGGTGGATTGGTGCAGCGTCTGCAGTGATGCGGTCGCTGTATCGGTCTGTTGTGGTAGAGAGGGAGCTGAGCCGAAAGGCAAAGCTCTTGATTTACCGGTCAATCTAAGTTCCTGCCCTCACCTATGATCATGAGCTTTGGGTAATGACCGAAAGAACAAGATCACAGATACAAGCGGTCGAAATGAGTTTCCTTCGCAGGGTGGCTGGCCGCTCCTTTAGAGACAGAGTGAGGAGCTCAGTCACACGGGAGGAGCTCGGAGTAGAGCCGCTGCCCCTCCACGTCGACAGGAGTCAGCTGAGGTGGCTCGGGGGTCTGTTCCAGATGCCTCCTGGACGCCTCCCTGGAGAGGTGTTCCGGGCATGTCCCACAGGCAGGAGGAAGACCCAGGACACGCTGGAGGGACTATGTCTCTCGGCTGGACTGGGAACGCCTTGGGGTCCCCCTGGAAGAGCTGGATAAAGTGTGTATGAAGAGGGAAGTCTGGGAGTCCCTGCTCAGACTGCTGCCTCCACGACCCGGCCCTGGATACAGCGGACGAAAATGGATAGATAGCATATTTTCAAATATTGGAAATACAATTGATAAAAATAAAAGAAATATTGTCCTAAATGTTCCTTTGTGTACAGCACATTTAGACAAAAATAGCCAACATCTCACTCATGGCTGTGTGTATCTTGTGTGTATCTCGGTGCTAATCTTGTAATAATCCTCTCAAGGTCCAGTCTCTTGTATGATTGATCATAGTCATTATTAGTCAACAGGACGGGTATAAACAGAGCCCACTACTGCTGCTGAAGTGTCCCAGCTGCATAGAACCAAAATAACTGCATATATAACATCTAACGGCTCCACTGTTGGACATGTGACTCCTAATTTACACACACCTGCACCTTTTGTGCTATGAGGCAGAAAGTACACAGCAAAACAAGTTCATAAGTCAATAAATCCACTTCAGTAAGATTGGAGAGAAGACACTGGAGCCTGTAATCTGTGTAATATTAGAATAACTGCCATCAAGTCAATACTAAAGTCTAGTATTACTATCGAACTCGAACCCATTACTGTCACTCTTTAAATATTACAACCATTCAGTTATCTGTAATGATACGTAATGAAGACCGTGTCAAAAAAACTGCTTTTACTACAACTGATAGTGATAGTTGAGACCCAGGACAAAGATGTGTCTGTTTAAATATAGGCTGTATATATAAATGGACGTAGCTAACCTGCTAGCCGCCGCGTTCCACATAGGAAGTGATCATGGGCGCGCTTCCGGCTCCATCGACTCTGGCTCCAATTCACTTTACGTTGGAAAACTGTCACCCCTCTCTTTGTAACTGCTGCTGTCAGACTCGTCATTTTGGTCTTAAAATGTCCGTATTAACTAACTAACTACTACTCTACATGATCCTGGGGTTTTTATTTTGCTATTGTGTCCGTAGATCAAGATATGAACATTAATAGCAGACAAATCAGGCGCGTTCTTAACCCGAGGTCACTCCCGTTAGTGTTAACAACAGGTTTGATTGACTAAACCAGCGCCCACTCCCTGCTAAACCAGTGCTGCGGACGGGAAGGGGCGATACCTTCAACAGCCTCGCCTCGGATTGGCTCTTTGGTTGCTATGATAGTCGTGGTTAGAATTCCTTGTATGGAACCTTGCTCCAAATCAGCCCCTATAACTGTTAGCTGGACACAAAAAGCTATGGGTGACGTCCACTTCTTTATACAGTCTGTGGTTTAAATATATATATTTGAAAGATCTATTGGTAAAAAGAATTTGTTTTTTTCATATTTTCATACAACTGCCCAAAATACAGTATAATATATGTACAATTGGTTGTCTAGCGAATACATGGCTCCACTGCAGCTTGATACTGTTTCCTCACTTTCTACATAATTTCAGGTAATTCCTGGAGGTGTTTATTCAAAGTTACACTACAGGAAATGTTAAGGCGAAGGTGTACAAAGTAGAAATAATGCAATGTAAGGGAGAAGGAACAGTTTAGGCAGGTATTCTAGCTCCAACCACTAATTGGACAAGCATGAACGCATGAAATACCAAGACAAAAACAAAATCTGAGCAGATAATTTGCACTGTGTCTCAGCCTTAAAGGAAACATGTTGTACCTTTCTAGGACTTGGTGATAAACTATGACAGGCGTGTATTTTTATTTTATTAAAAAAACTAAAAAAAACTAAACAGATACCAAAAAATCTTACAAGATCATTTTCCTCATGTGTGTAGAATCTTGTAGCACTAGATCTTGTCCCAATTCTATATGTATTTAAATAATAATGAATCTCTTCCTCATCCTTCCTCCAGACCTGGGAGCTTGAGGGTTCTGTGCAGTATCTTTGCTGTTCCCAGTACTGCACTTTTCTGGACTAAGATGTCTGATGTTTTCCCTGGGGTCTGGTGTAGCCACTCCTCCAGTTTGGGGGTTACTGCTCCAAGTGCTCCAATGACCATGGGCTCCACTGATGCCTTCACCTTCCAGGCCCTCTCCAGCTCTATAGTCACTCAAAGAAGAGCTGGAGAGATTATTTTATATATATATATTAAGCCTCACATCTTCATAGTGTCTTCCTTGCAAGTAATGGACGTTTGGTTGTTAAAACCTTACTTGTATGACCCAGAGTCTATTTTTGTAGTTAGTGGGTGGGTATAGGTGGTAGAGGTGAAAACCACAGACTGTATAAAGAAGTGGACTAAGTGAGTGTGACGTCACCCACAGCGTTCGGCTCCAGTCAAATGAAGCTCATAGAGGCTAGAGCAGTTACAGGGGTGAATTTGGAGCCGAGTTCTGACCGCGAGTATCATAGCATCGAAAGAGCCAATCCGGAGCGAGGCTGTTGAAGGTAACGCCCCTTCCCTGCCCGCACCGCTGGTTTAGCAGGGAGCGGGCGCTTAGCAACGCTGTCAATCAAACCTGTTTGCTAACGCAGAGGGAGCGACCTCTGGGAAAGAAGGCGTCTGATTTGTCTGTTGTTAATGTTCATACCTTGATTTACAGACAAAATAGTGAAGTAAAAATACCAGAATCATGTAGAGTGGCTCAATATGAACATTTTAAGACCAAAATGATGAGGTTGACAGCAGCAGTTACAGAGAGGGGCAACAATTTTTCAATGTAAAGTGAAGCCAGAGTCAGTGGAGCCAGAAGTGCGCCCATGATCACTTCCTATTTGGAACGCGGTGGCTAGCAGGTTAGCTATGTCCATTTACATATGCAGTCTATGGTGAAAACAAACAGTTTTCAGGCACAATACAGGATTAAACCTGTGAGTAGAGATGCTTAAAGTACATAAACATTGATTTTGCACAATATCCCCCTTTAAAACCAAGGACAATTCTTCTTATTCATGATGAAACATGGTGGACACTGTTAAACCCTAACCTCTACCTCCTAACCCTATAGTGGTCTGGTTCCCTCAGCAGCTGGAGGCTAATGTGAAGCCTGTGACTCTATATGTACCACGGGAACTCTGTGTCACTGCCCTATACGAGCGACAAACGTGCTCTAAATCCGCCTTAAAAGACTGGACGGAGCGATTCTGGAGGCTACAGCGGCAAAGGAGAAAAAACATGTTATTGAAGCTTTTTAAACACATGTATGACCCAGAGGAGGATCAGAAGCCCCCAATCACAGCTGGAGGTCAAGCGTGTCACGGGGAGGGGCGCTCGGGGTCACTGCACAAGCCGTAGACTCATTTCATCCGGCGTGTATGGACAAAACGCCTACAGTAACACAGCACAGAGGACACAGAAAGCAGACCTAAGTCCTCCCCTGGTCTCTTGCGGGATGCTGATGAAATGTTGCATCTTTCGAGTCTTTTTCCGTTGTGTTTCTTTAGTTTTTTTCATGTTTACCTCTTACTTTTAAAACTTCATCCAGCAATTCGTCTACCTGACCTACCTAAGACCTATAGCTGCTTTGCTTCAGCTATGGAAAACGACATCGCAAGGAACAAATTTGGCTGAACAGTTTTGGCCAGAAGTGATTAATGTATGTTACTATATTATGGAAATTTAAAGCAACACTGTGTAACTTTGTGGAGGCAGCACATCACCTGCATGATTCCACAGAAACAGAAACTTAAAACTACGGAATATCAATCCTAAAGATACAGTATATAGATATTATGCCTTTCTGTGGAATATTATCGCCAAAAGAACATCATTTCTATCAGGTTTGTGGAGATGTAAGGATCATAGACTGTATATATAAATGAACATGGCTAACCTGCCAGCCATTACGTTCCAAATACGAAGTGAGCATGGGGCACTTCCGACTCCATCGATTAAAATGTTCACATTAACCCGCTCTACATGATCCTGGTATTTTTTATTTCGCTATTGTCTCCGTAAATCAAGATATGAACATTAATAACAGACAAATCAGGCGCTTAGTCCACTTCTTTATACAGTCTGTGTGCCATACTGTGGAATATTAACGCCAAAAGAACATCGTTTTTATGGCGATGAGCAGGTTGCCAGGTTTGTGGAGATGTAAGGTAAGGGCACATGTTTTTTTATGATTTTCAGTACAATAAAAACAGGAAAACGTGCTTTTATTCTGGTCTGAGAAGTTATGCAGTGGGGCTTTAAGATTATTGATAAGAAGATTGATCAAATTCTTTTAGCTAAAATGTATAATAGCCGTGAGTGTTCACTGATCTGAAGGTTGGTGGTTCGAACCCTCGCTCTCAGTGTTTGCGTACACGGGTGTATGAATGTGTGGGTTCCTTGGCTTCGAGTGCCTTGAAGGTGGAAAAGCGCTATACAAAAATGTGACCATTTACCATTTATTGTAAAGCAGAAGTACTCAAAAGCTCAACCAATACCACCCACACTATGATTAACTTTAACAGCAACTCAACTTATTCTTTTACAGTCCGTCATAACAGTTGGTCCAACATGAAATTTCACCATTAATAACCCAAGGGCATTACAGGCAGAAACAAAACACGATCCATTAATTTCAGGCTAAAATCTTATTAAATAAAGCTGAAACAATACAGGTTAATTTATCTTAGAATCTTAGAACTAATGTTTGCAATATGCACAATGGGTTATATGTAAAACCATTTATTTATGATCTCGGCCGTGTGAAAGGAAGTCCGATTGCCCTGTCACGCTGTTGTCCTACACAAACCATGATCGACTATTTCTTACTGTCCTGTGACCGGCAAGATTCACTACTTATCATGATGCATTGTGGGGATTTTTCATGATGTTGGAATAGCTCTGTCTGTATAAAGATTATTGAGGAGATCTGGACGCAACCTTTGTTTTGCCTCCTGCCAAACTAGTTTCACTTCCCAACTTTTATTTTATTTTTTTGGACCTCGCCAACCCGAAATGGTATTGTAATTTTTCCTCCATATGGGTCGATGCATGTGCCAGTGTAGGAGGTGTTATGGTGACGATATGGTAAATGGTAATGGCACTCGTAGCACTTTACATCAAGGGACCACTCGCTCATACAACTTAAAGGTTAAGTGTCTTGCCCAAGGACACAATGAGCTGGAACTGCATCTGTGGATCTGACCGCTCAACCAGTGATGTTTATGTCAAGAGCGGGATTTAAACCGCCAACGTTCAGATCAGAGGGCGACCACTCAACCAACCGAGCTGCTGTCGTCGCGATGAGTAAAAGGAGGTCATGGGTTTATTTGAAAATACATATTACATGTGTTTAAATATTCAGTAGATAGTATTATTATTTTGGCCACAAGGCACGATTTTTTTCCCCTATGTTTTCATGACAAATCCCCTCTAACGGCGAGGCATGTTTTCTTGTTGTCATCCATCTGCATAGTGTAGAGAGTAGCGACAGGTCAAGAGAGGGTTATGCAAAAACGAACCCGCCCCGAGGCAGAGCTGAGGCCGTCACTGTGACAGAACTGTGAAGTCACCAGATACAAAACGTTCTGCCCCACGTCCCCTGAGCGAGGAGTCCCACACCAGCCCAAAAATACCCTGGTTTAGTGACAGGATCGCCCCAACATTTGAGAGACGTGCACTATCCATTGGTTTCAGACCATCCATGATCCATGACGATGATGAATTACAGGACCGTTGCCATAGCGATTAACAATTAAAGAGCGCATATTGCACAATTTTCTGTTCTGTTTTATAATGTTGTTTCCTCATCAAAAACATCTGTGGAGTTTTGTTTTGTTTCATTCACACAAACCCTGCATATTTAAGCTGAGTTCTTCTCTCAAACTGAAAAGACTCTGTTCCACTTTGTGATGTCATGTGGTGATACAGGAAGTGCTCCACTCTGTTTTTTAAATCCATACACCTTCACTAGAAAAGTGTGGATAATTCCAGACCTGGAATTGCCAATCTCTGCTGAACAAAAGGTAAAAGGTCGCTGTTAACTTGAAAAATGCCACTTCATGACATCACAAGGTGGAACAGAACAGCTTTGGAGATCTAGACAGACTAATAATAAAGGTCTACTCAAACATGAGTGAATGAAACAAAACACAACTCCAGGTATGTTTTTGAGGAGGATATTATAACATGGCTTAAAGCTCACAGGAGTCAGTTTTGTGTAATATAGGACGTTTAAGTAAAAGAACAGATACAGAGGTAAAAAGTTACTCAGGTAAAAGTTTCACATGAAAAACTACTTAGGTAAAAGTATTTAAGTACCTGTTTAAAACTGTACTTTAAGAGTAAACAGTAAAAGTATTTCACACAACTGTTATTCATTTGTTAAAGTGTTAAATGTAGTAATATTGATTACAAATGATACATATTTTGGTCAACAGTAACAATATGAACTTCCTATTTTTTCGTATTAATTTTGTGTATTTATTTTTGTTTGCTCAAAGCTAACTAAGCCGAGACGAGGGGGCGTCCTTGCTAATAAACTTTTAGATCTGTAAGATGAAAGCAAAAAGTAAAATGATGTGAAATTAATTAACTGCCTTATTTTTCATTTTAGTTTAAATAAATCTGGCAGTGGGTCTGAAGGAGGTATTGGGGGATACACTTCCAAACAGCCTCTTTGTGCAGTTTATCAGTTTAGTCACCACTTTGCAGAAGTAGGACCTGAAAATGTGTCCAATAAAGAGACACATAACTCAGAGGCGAGCATCACCTCTCTTCTCTTTGTTGACCATTGGGCATTGGGCATTTGTAACAAAACAAAACAAAAAATTCTAAATAATTTTCTTTGCACCATAGACTGTATAAAGAAGTGGACTAAGTGAGTGTGACGTCGCCCACAGCGTTCGGCTCCAGTCAAATGAAGCTCGTCGAGGCTGGAGCAGTTATAGCTGCGAATCTGGAGTCGAGTTCCATATTAGGAATTCCGACCGCGAGTGTCATAGCAACCAAAAAGACAATCCGGTGTGAGCTTCCCATCCACAGGGAGCGGGTGTTTAGCAACACTGTCAATCAAACCTGTTGCTAACGCTAGCGGGAGTGACCCCGGGGAACGAAGCCGCCTGATTTGTCTGTTATTAATGTTCATATCTTAATTTTACGGGCAAAATAGCCAAATAAAAACACCTGGATCATGTAGAGCGGGTTAAAACCAACATTTAAAGGTCAGAATGACGAGTCTGACAGCAGCAGTTACGGAGAGAGGGGCGACGGATTTTCAATAGAAAGTGAAATTGGAGCAATTGAATGAGCCCATGCTCACTTCATATTTGGAACGCAGCGGCTAGCAGGTTAGCTATGTCAATTTATATATACAGTCTAAGCTTTGGACCAACTTAAAATAAGTTAAAAAAAATAAAGTTAAAAAAAAGTTAAAACATGGTCGATATTTCATCTTTTAGAGGGATAAAATATTTTCCCAGACCAGGAAATCCTCATTCACAACTTCTACACCGTTTCAAATTTATGACAAAACCACGACTCCAAAGTTCAAATAAATAAGCTCCACATATTAACCTCAGCCAACTTTTTAACAAACTCCACTCCTCCACCTCCCTCTTCCTCCCTCTTCCCTCTCTCTCATGAGTCTGAGAAGGAGGCAAGTGATTTTTTTTTTTGGGGGGGGGGAATCCAGTCCAAGGTGAATCGGGTGGCGCACCCGTGACGTCAGCCCGGGCCTTTTACGGAGGCTAATTATGGGTCCGACTCACGGGGATTTGCGCCTCTGCGGAGCGAGCGCGCGGAGGGGTGAGCGGAGGGGTGAGCGGAGGGGGGAGCGGGGGGCTGCTGACTCCTTCAAAAAACTGTCTGTCTGAAGCAGTTGGCCCTATATAAATATAAAAAACAGGTACACAGCGGCTCGTGGAAACCTGCGCTGGCGGCCTTATTTCTGTAGCGCGGTTCGTCTCCAGGTAGAGAGGGGAGAGTTTTCCCTGAGAGCAGAAGCCATTAGTCAGAATGGAAGTGATTTATGGCTTTTCTCCTTGCAGAATTTAAATTAACTGCCACGGTGTTGAGAGGGTGCAGCGGGGGGGCAGGGCTGCTTTTTGGGCATCACCCCTTTGCCCCCTCCCACACGCATCCTCCCCTCCACCGCCTCCACTCGCTCGTATTTCATTTTATTTCTCTCTTCTCCTCTCTCTCTCTCTCTCTCTCTCTCTCGTCCCCTCCCTCTCTTTATATATGTTTCCCTCTCTCTCTTTCTCTCTCTATATATCTATATCTCGCCCTCTCGCTCTCTCGCTTTCTATCTAGCTCTCTGTTTTCCCTTTCCATCTTATTCTCCCTCTCTTTCCTCTCTCACTCTCTCTCTTCACTTCCCTCTCTTTATATATGTCTTTCCCTCTCTCTCTTTCTCTCTATATATATCTATATCTCTCCCCCTCTCTCCCTCTTTCTATCTACCTGTTTCCCTGTCCATCTACCTCTCCTTCTCTTTTTTCTCCCTCCCTCTTTCTATCTACCTCTCTGTTTCCCTTTCCATCTTATCCTCCCTCTATTTTTCCCCTCTCTCTTTCTCTTTTTTCTCCATCTCTTTTTCTGTCTACCTCTCTGCTTTCCCTCTCCATCTTATCCTCCCTCGCTCTTTCTGTCTATCTATCTCTCTACCTTTTTATTCCTCTTTCTCCCCATTCCCTCTGTCGCTCTCCTTTTCTCTCATCCCCTCTCGCTCTTTTCTTCCCACTCACTCACCCACTGTCTTTCCCTCTCTTTTTCTTTTGTTCTCTCTCTCTTTCTCCCTATCATTTCTTTCTCCCTCTCACCCCTTCTCACCTTCTCTGCCTATCTCTGTCTTTCTCTGCTCCCTTCTGGTATCTTTCTTTCACCCCCTCTCTCTTCCTCTTTGTCTCTCTATTTACCCTCTATCTTTCCCCTCTCTCTCTTTCCCCTTCCTCCCTCTTTCTTTCTTTCACTCTATCTTCTTCCTATGACTCCCTCTTGCTCACTCTCTCTCTCCTTCCTCCCTCTTTCTTTCTTTCTCTCTCTCATCTCTTTCTCCCTCTCTCTCCTTCCTCCTCTCTCCTCTCTTTCTCCCTCTTTCCTCTCTCCTCTCTCTCTCTCCTCTATCCTCTCCCTTCTCCCTCTCTCCTCTCTCTCCTCTTTCCCTTTCTCTCTCCCCTTCCTCCCTCTTTTGTACTTTCTTTCTCGCCTTTTTCTCCCCCTCTCTCCTTCTTCCAGCATCCCTCTCTCTCTCTCTCTCCCCCACCTCCCCTTCCTCCCTCTTTCGTACTTTCTCTCTCACCTCTTCCTCCCTCTCTCTCCTTCTTTCATCTCCCTCTCGCTCCCTCCCTCTCTCCCTGTCCTCCCTCTTTCTTTCTATCTCTCTTCCATCTTCTATCTCCCGCTCGCTCCCTCTCTCTCTCCCCTCCTCCCTCTTTCGTACTTTCTCTCTCGCCTGTTTCTCCCTCTCTCTCCTTCCATCACCCTCTCGCTCCTTCTCTCTCCCTCTCTCTCTCTTTCCCCTTTCTCCCTCTTTCTTTATTTCTTCCTCTCGCTCTCGTCTTATTCTCCCTCTCTCTCTCCTTCTTCCATCTCCCTCTCGCTCCTTCACCCCCCCTCCTCTCTCTGCCCCTCTCTCCTTCCTCACCTCACTCACTCCACGTCTCCCTCCATCTCACCGGAGAGATTTGGACCATTTTCCGGATCCAGGTGTGTTGTCAGCTGGTCAAGCTCGCTCGCCCATCTCCGAAGACTTCATCGGGGAAATCGTGTTCTTGCCAGAGTTTTTTCTCTTTTTTTTTCAGTATTTCGGGGGTAAAATACTGTGAAGCTGACAAATATAAACAAGGTCAAGGTCAGGCGCTCGGAGGGGGCGGTGTTACTCGCCGTTTGGCTCGTCTCGTGCGGGTGAAGGTTTGAACCAAAACAATAAACGCTTTTATCAAGTGCGTGAACGACCTCCCTGTGTGACCTGGGTTTCAAATCTACTGAAAATAGAAATAGAAATAGAAAATACACAGGGTTTTAGGCATGATATTATTTTATTTACGTAATTAGTTTTATATAAAGTGCAGAGGTAATCGACGAGAAATAAATAAGTAACAATAGCTAATCAATAAACGCTTGGGAAGCGTTAAGTATGGACAACATGGAAAAACTGAAGATAACCCATTCACCCATTTTCTTTGGCTTATCAGTCTAAGCAGGGACTTCCAGACTTCCCACACCCCAGACACTTCCTCCAGCTCCTCCGATGGGACCCCCAGAGCCTCCTCCCGGTGTGACGTGGGATATAGCCATCTTTCACAATATTGGCATTAATTAGAAGCAAATCTGACTAAAAGACAAGTTGAAAGGGAAGTAATAAGTATCATATCATAACCATAATCAGTAAGAACTTATGCAGGATTAATTTATATAAAACAACACAGACCTTGGTAATGGAAAAATGTCCATGGTAACTGTAGTTTTTTGACATTCCATCCTGAGATATTGCTTTGCCCAGAATGTTCCACAGTATGACATTAAACTTATCTATCGCCATAGAGATAAACAGAGAACTCCGCCAGGCCAAGTTACAAGTCTGTTTCGTGCAGGTGACCCTGCTCAAGCAACTGTAATAATAATTTTTTAAAAAGCAAGATGTTCAATGTGTGAGGAGCTCGGTCACACGGGAGGAGCTCGGAGTAGAGCCGCTGCTCCTCCACGTCGAGAGGAGCCAGCTGAGGTGGCTCTTGCATCTGTTCAGGATGTCTCCTGGACGCCTCCCTAGGGAGGTGTTCCGGGCATGTCCCACTGGGAGGAGGACACGCTGGAGGGACTGTGTCTCTGGGCTGGCCTGGGAACGCCTTGGGGTCCCACCGGAGGAGCTGGAGGACGTGTCTGGGGTGAGGGAAGTCTGGGAGTCCCTGCTTAGACTGCTGCCCCCGCGACCCGGCCTGGATAACCGGAAGAAAATGGATGGATGGATGTTTAATGCCATACTGTGGAACATTCCAGGCAAAGCAATAACATCTCCATTAAGACCAGCAGGTAGCGGACCCCCCCACCAAAAATTTCACATAGCGCAGCTTTAAATGTTCCCGTTAAACCAGCAGTGATTTAAACGAGCCGAGGTTTGACGAAAATCTGCCATAAGCCGCAATGTAAATATTCCGTGTAGTGCGCATAAACTGTCTCCGTGGCGACGATTAATAATGAATGTGTAGGCAAAT
>KN477236.1:0-11882 GCA_000787095.1 Periophthalmodon schlosseri
AGGTACCGTCAGGCCAAGCGTGCCGCAACCCGTGCAGTCACAGAAGCAAAAACTCGGGGCTGGGAGGAGTTCAGGGAGGCCATGGAGGAGGACTATCGGTCGGCCTCAAAGAAATTCTGGCAAACTGTTTGGGGACCACAGGATCGCATCTCTGCTGTTTGCAGATGATGTTGTCCTGATGGCTTCATCAAGCCAGGACCTGCAGCAGGCACTGGGGCGGTTTGCAGCCGAGTGTGAAGCGGCTGGGATGGAAATCAGCTCCTCCAAATCCGAGGCCATGGTTCTCGACTGGAAAACGGTGGCTTGCCCTCTCCGGGTGGGTGGAGAGTCCAAGTATTTTGGGGTCTTGTTCACGAGTAAGGGAAGGATGGAGCGTGAGATTGACAGGCGGATCGATGCAGCGTCTGCAGTGATGCGGTTGCTGTATTGGACTGTTGTGGTAAACAAGGAGCTGAGTCGAAGGGCAAAGCACTCGATTTACTGGTCAATCTACGTTGGGTAATGACCGAAAGGACAAGATCACGGATACAACCAGTCGAAATGAGTTTCCTCCGCAGGGTGGCTGGGCGCTCCCTTCGAGATAGTGTGAGGAGTTCGGTCACAGTCATACAGAAGGAGCTCGGAGTAGAGCCGCTTCTCCTCCACGTTGAGAGGAGCCAGCTGAGGTGGCTCGAGCATCTTTTCCGGATGCCTCTGCCTCCTGGACACCTCCCTGGAGAGGTGTCCCGGGCATGTCCCAACCAGGAGGAGGCCCCGGGGAAGTCCCAGAGTCTTGTAATGTAATTGTAATGCAATGTGTACTTTAACCTACTAGAATTCTAAAGTCTGTGCTCAACATTCCCAAGAGCTTTGAAAACTGTGGTTATCAAGCCTCTCCTAAAGAAGAGCAGTCTTGATGCCACAGTACTGAACAATTACCGGCCCATCTCAAATCAGGTGTTTTTAGGCAAAGTCCTTGAAAGAGTTGTTTACCAACAGGTTACTAATTTCCTCCAAATAAACAACTTCAGCCAGGTTTTAGACCCCACCACAGCACCAAGACTGCGCTTAACAAGGTGACAAATGACATCCGCCTGAACATTGATGCAGAAAAAGTCTTAGTCTTGATCCTGTTAGATCTGAGTGCTGTTTTTGACACTGTCGATTGTGGGATTCTCTTACAGAGACTAGAGGTGTGGATGCAAAACAACTTTATTCAAATAAACTTAGACAAGACTGAAGTCATAGTCTTTGGCCCATAGAAACAAAGAAAGTTAGCAGTCACCTCCAGTCTCTCTCTTTAAAACCTTCAAATTAGGCTAGAAATCAATGGGTAATAATGGACTCAGATTTGAATTTTAACAACCACATCAAATCAATAACATCTGCAGCTTTTTACCATCTAAAAACCATTGCAGAAATCAAAGGTATACTGTCTAAACCAGACTTGGAGAAACCATGATCCATGCATTTGTCTCCAGTAGGTTAGACTACTGTAACGGCCTGCTCACTGGCCTCTCCAAACGCACGTTAAGACAGCTGCAGTACATCCAGAAGACTGCTGCTTGGGTCCTGACTTGAACCAGAAAGTACGAGCACATAAGTCCTGTGCTCAGGTCTCTGCACTGGCTCCTGTGGCTCAGAGAATAGAAGCAAGCAGCTCTGCTTGTGTACAAGTCTCTCCATGGCCCAGCACCAAATGTTAATGCCATATGAACCATCTCGTACTCTGAGGACCTCAGGGACTAGCATCCTGCTGGTGTCCAGAGTTAGGACTAAATGTGAGGAATCAGCATTTCAGTTTTGTGCAGCTAAAACTTGGAACAGTCTTCTTGAAGTTGTGCATATGACTGAAAGGTTTTTATTCTGCACTTTTTACAATGATTATTTATGTTTTGATTTGTTTGTATTGTGATTTTAATATTTTTCTTCTTCTGCAAAGCAGAATTACTTTGTGTACAAATTGTGCTGGTACAAATCATGTTTTTCTTTTGTAAGATTAATGATTTTTTTACATGGTGCCTGACAAATAAAGAATAAACTAAACTAAACTAGACTGAAAAATATCTGTCAGATATGTATAACTGATCCTAAGTGGGGCCATTTACACTGTGTTCTGGTGCAGTTCAGCACAGGTTTCAGCTGTCATGGTGATTAGTGACTACCTTGGTGAGTACGTAGGTGCATTCTCCATGGAAGGTGTAGGATTTTCTGTCATACGTGGTGATGTGGGCCCCTCCCTCCACAGAGCAGGTGCCTGGACAGTCGCTCTCCGTACACATCCACTGGCCACTCTCACACACACTGCACATGAAAGCCACATCAAACTATGAGGTCATACTGAGAAGCACATTCAGGTGTTCTACCACTATGTCATCTTGGGAAACTACAAAAATTAGTATGGTAAAAAAATGGTGAGTGATCAAATGCTTCTTTTACAGTATAATCTATGGACACATTCTTAGAGTTTATGCCCATTGTCTTTGTCATTCTTTTACCCTTATGTATACCCCCCATTTATTATTCTGAACTAGACTAAAGCATACACTGCCAGTCAAAAGTTCAGACACACTTTTTCATTTATCTTTCTTCTTTATTTCAATGATTATTTACACTGTAGATTCTCACTGAAGGCATCAAAACTATGAATGACACATATGGAATGTAGCAAACAAAAATTAAAAAAAATAGCCACCTGTTGCTTTGATCACTGCTTTGCACTTTTGGCATTTCTTGACCCTGACTAGGTACAAGAAAATCACAGAGAGAAGGCCAAGAGTTTGCAATGCTATCGACAGCACTTTGAGGAATATAAAATATAAAAAAAGTATTTAGTTGAGTTATTTCACTTTTTTTCTTTGCTACATAATTCCATATGTCTTGCTTCATATATTTATCTTGAATCTAGAATCTAGAAAATGGTAAACTTAAAAAAAATACATTGAAAAAGAAGGTGTGTCCAAACTTTTGACTTGTAGTGTAGGTCTTGCCTCTTACTAGTCCTTTTTGATAGAGTTTGGGACAGTACTCTCACCAGTTCCTGCATTGGTAGGAGTAGGACTCTCCATACTGATACACCTTCCCGTTGTGCACACAGGGACACGATTTCAACGGGATACAGCCACTGTTACCAATGTCATCATAGATAGTGCCTGCAGAGGACACCACACACATATATGTGATACACACATATATAATACATATACTATAATTACTATATTGACTTATACAGTTCGATATATGAAAGATGGAACAATATTTTTTGGGGCTCAATTCTTATGTGTACATTTTCTTAGCACTAGTGGGTATATTTGGGTTATTTTTTTGAAGTACCATAAGATTTGATCTGTAGAGGGTTGAATAAATAACCTCTTTGACTGATTATTATAGATACTAACTAGTACCGGTGTTTCATTCTGACATTTATTTAAGAAAGCTCATGATTTTTGTAATAATATTATGCATTTGTAAAAGGACTTGCTGGGTTTATTCTGTTTTAAGGTAATTTTATCAGTGGTATAATAGTATAGTACAATATTATTTTTTATCATGATATATTTATGCAGCAATATATTGTACTTCAAAATGTGTTATCATGACAGGCCTACATAGTGTGATAGTGTTTTGGAGTGGGACTAGGACTAGGTCCCCAGTGACAGAACAGAGCATGTAAGTGTGCTGTGTTCTTCAGAGACAGAACAGAACATGTGAGGTGTGGTGGGCAGCTCTGACCTGGGGGGCAACTGCACAAGTCCAGACAGTGGCTGCCACACGTCTGACTGGCCTCTGGGTTAGAGCAGGTATCTGGGCACGACGTGCTGCACTCCTGGAACTCCATGTTATAGGGGCACTCCACATCTGTGACACAAACACGTCAGCTTATGTACCACCCACTGCACATTGGCACTATGTGATGTGTGTCTTCTTACGGCAGAAGGACTCATTCCTCCACTTCTGTGGCAAACCACCGGCATGAACACACTCTCTGGAGAACTCAGAGATGGTTTTGCATAGAATAACAGTGCTGTTGCACATATCAGACATGCACACAGAGATAAAGGCATCCACATCCAAGCGGTCATAGCAGTCTGTGAACGGAGCACTGGAAAAGATGTCCTCACAGTATTGCTGTAGAGATAATCAACAGTAAATGAGTGTGTATCAAACACATGGGGAGACTAGAGATACAGTGTAGCACCCGCACCTTATCCACACAGTCTTTGAGAGGCGGCGGCAGGTAGATGTCACATGTCTCTGTGGGACCAGTCACTTTGTAGGACTCTGCGAAGTCCAGCAGTGACAGCTCCAGCCCTGCACAAAGACCAGTATTCAAACCATAGCCAGAATCCCTACTCCCCTCTGATACTGTACAACTATTTATCTATAAGCTAATGTACGCATCATTTTATATGTGGTCCCCACAGCTACACTAGTCACAGTAGAACACTAGTAAACAGTAGAAAGTTTCACATCACAACAATATGTTCAATGTATGAGCCATGTTTGAACATTATAGGGTTGTTAAGTGTGACTTCCGGGTCCAAGGCGCATCAGCATGCACTATATAAAACACAGCTATCACTAATGTGTGTCTCCTACTATATCCATTTTAATCTGTACTGTTCTCACCGTTTCTTGTGAAGTCGTTGGTAACTCCATCAAAGTTGCCACACAGCCCACACAGCTGGTTCTGATATTTACTGGACACCTCAATCTGAAAGACATCAGCACATGTAGAGTCATTTCAGCCATGTTTGTTTAGAGTTACTATGGGTTTAGAGTTATTATGGGCCTTGTAGCATAACTGTGTCTTCAAAATAATAAACATATATGTACATCATTTTTAGATTAAATGTCAAAACAAAAATATTTTAAAATTTAAAGTGGAAAGTTAGATTTTTATAGATTTAGTAATTAGACAACAAAGGATACTACTATATTAAAACTGCAAGCAACAATAAAGGGCCCTCGCAACTCTTGTGACCACAGAAGAGAGCGCTTCAGTGGGAGGGCTTTCTATCAACCCTGGCTTCATACTTGATAAGAAATTGCCACTGTCACATTGGGGATAAATGTTTCACTCCCATTTTAACTTTGCAAGGGGCGCTGGAGACCCATTTTCAAAGATTCAAAGAAAGTTTGTTTCACATATCATTATGTCCAGGTCATCAAAATAAACAAATGCTATTGGGGTCTGTTTAAATCCGATGATGTTTGCAAAAGTTACCAGGATTTTTATGCTTTCAAAATGGCCACTTTGTTAAGAGCTTTTTATGACCACACCCTGAGACTTATGTAAATTATTTGAACAACTTTTGGTCCCAGATATGTCCTGATTATACTGCCTCAGTTTGGAGTCCGTTGGATAAAGGACAAGTTTGTTAAAGTACGAGACCTAGATTTTGGACATCTGCATATTTTGATGGGTGATTTTTTCTTTCTCTCTCTTCTTCAATTTTTTACGCTCAAACAATAAGAGTTAGAATGATGGGGCTTTGTCACATTGTTTCCCATTATGAAGAGAATCTCTGTAAATTCTTTCACAAGTCCACAACAAATAGATTGGCTTTTTTCAATTTTTTAAAATGAAATTTGAAGGAGGCATTATAGTGCCATCCTAAAAGATAGAGCCCTAATTTGCATGTCATTACGTCCTGCTCAGAAATGTGCATGCGCGCTTCATTGGGTCCATTCAAATCCAACAATATTTATGAAAGATAGAAACTGACATTTTGTTGAAAAATCACCATGACGATGCCCAACTATCTATTTAAACGTTAATTGATAACCTTTAATTGCACATGGGTATTGTGTCTTTTGGCCAAGTTTGAAGTGTTTTTGATGATTATCATGAGTGATTTTGTCAATCTCGGGTTTGATCCAATATGGCCAACTTCCTGGAGGGTTTAGGGCGGGGCCCTAAGTTTCATTTGTCTACGATGACATTTTTCTGGGTCGGGCTCTCATTGGTGCAATGTAAATTGATTTTTCACTATTTTTCATTATTTTTTCTCGGGGTCTTCACTCAAAATTAGAGCTCACTGAACTCTAATTTTCGTTACCACTTACTTGTCTGTACATTATTGTTTACTGCTTGATTTTTGCGATTTTCTTCAAAATTGTACAAATACAACAGGGCTCTCGCACGAGTGCGAGGCGGAGAAGTTGCTGACTCACCCTCCTTGCACATTTGTGCTCGGTCCCTAAATATAAATCAGTCATAGTATAATATAGCAACAATTAAATGAAGAAGGGAGAAGAATGTTTTCTTCTCCCAATATTTATGAGAATTAAATTCAACTTGAGGACACGACTTCAGCTGTGCTTACAAAAAGTAATTGTTTATGTTTAGAAAATTGAAATTAATTATTTTATTCAAAGAGTTACATAGGCCCGAGCCTTCTATTTAGTCTTTACAGAAGTCTGGTCAATTTCCGAAGTCCTTTTTTTAGTTATCCATTATGGCTACATGTTTTTAATTACACATACTTGTTGAAAACTCTAAGTGATACTTTGCAGTGACATTACACTGGGGGTGTTCTACATGTATGCCTATGGTGGAATATTCATTAGTTACTATGGTGACACAATGCACACGTTAACACTGTCAAAAAGTTTTAAGACTGAGTTTTCAGACTAAACTCAGACTAAGTCTGAAAACTAAGTCTGAAAACTCAAGAAAAAATACTAAATGGACTTAAACAACTACTTTTCAGGAATCTGTGATCAATATGAGCGTTCATGGTCCTGTTTAGGTGTCTGATTTTCAACAAAAATGTGAGAGTGACTAACTGAAAAACAGTTGGCTAATGCTAACTAGCTTGTGACTGCAATTTTATGTGTGAGAGACTTTGTTTAACAGCACAAATCATCTCCACCTAAATTAACTCTTGTGATTCTAACTCTCTGTCCAGACTGTTAAAAAAAGCTCAGGTTAAAGTCTAACAGAGCTTCAGACAAAGCAGATCCTACAGTTGGCTTCACACCCCCAGGAAATGTTGATAGCATCAACTGCAATATCAATAGAACTCACAGATACTGCAGAGTAAAAAAAGAATCGACCATTAAATAGGTTGTGTTCACGTGACATCACAACATTATAGAAGTCCTATCGTTTAAATTGAGTTTGAGGACAGGTCAGAATTCTATGGTGGAATTTGTTTACCTGTCAGATTGTAGATTTGTTGACCTGGTTTATGGTTAATATCTCTGTAATTACTGAACCTATCCACATGAAACAAAAACTGGCACAAAGTTCAAAGTCTTCTCTGACAGTATAAATAAGCAAAAGTTAACTTATTAAATGGTGCCATTTTTCAATCCCAAAGACGTGATTGTTGTCAGTTGAAAGGTTCAACATTTGTGGATCATACGTTAGGCTATTTCTTTAAAAAGAAAAAACATAAATCAGAGTTACATAGGCCCCAGCTTTCTGTCTGAAATTGTGAGGTCATCAAATTCTAGAACGTGAACACAACCAATGAAAGCCGTTTTTTGTATTTTCTCCAAAAATTGAAAATTGACTTGGGCAATTGTGCTAAGCTAACAATCTATTTGAATATGACTGCATTGTTACCAAAGGCTGCTCACACATCCTGCTTTCTTAAGGTGGACTGACAGAGGATTACAGTAGTGTTTGCTTAGGAGGATGCTGCTCTATAGAGGGCAAACAACTTGAAAAGGTCACTTCTGCCTTCTGATCCAAGATTCAATGCCCCTGTTCACTGTTGTTGAGGGAGGGGTGTGGCCAACAGCAGGTTGTCACCACATATTCAGTGCAATTTGTGTGGGTGTGTATATTTATTAACTAACTAAACTAATATCTCGATAAAATTCCAAACAGTTTTAAAAAAAATACCATTCAGGTCATGTGATTAATTTTGTAAAAGGCATGAAAAAATATGATGCATTCGTTTCGTATTTAAATAGAATAGTACTTTGTTGTAAGGGAAATTAGCAACAGTCTAGAACAGAACATCATGCATAAGTAGTTTTTGTTCTGTATTAAAAACAGTGCATGATTAGCGATATTGTTTCCTGTCCATCCCTATCTGTGGGAAATAAAATCTGTATACACACTCACATTATGGAGACCTCCTTCCTTTATGGGGACAAAAATCAGGTCCCCATGATGTAAATAATTTATTATTAGAACAACAACATGATTTAAAGCTCAGATATGGGTTAAAATAGGTTAAGGTTAGGGTTTTGAGTAATGTTAGGCAAGTAGTGACTATGGTTAAGGTTAGAATCAGTCTCCAAGAAATGAATGTCGTCTTTTTAATGGAGAGGTCCACAGCCAGGACTCTGTCAATAAAAACAAGTGGTTTGGAGCATTATTCAGATTTTGGGGGAATACATTTTTTGTGTTGAATTGCCTTGATTAAAAGTTTATATTGTTTATGTTCATGAAATCAAAACTGAAAGGCATTTTGATTGTATTTTTTAAAATAAAATATAAAAATCAAAAATCTATATATTTTAAAAATGTTTTTATTTATTTATTTATTGCCATATCGCCCAGCCCTAAAGTTATGGTTCATGTTAAAACAACACAGTGTAATTTTATGATGGTGGCATGTCCAAACATCCAAAATTAATTAATAAAAAAAAAAAAAAAAGATATAATTGTAGTCTATTTTTGGGCTAAAAAGTTACATGGTGGAGCTTTAAGGTTAGGCAAGTTGTATGGTATCCAGGAAATTAATGTAAATCGATGTGGTATCCATGCATCTTGCGGATGCATGGATACCAAACATGTGAGTGCGTCTGTGTGTGTCTTACATCCAGAGAGTCGTCCAGATTCCAGATGGCTCTGAAGCCCACAGTGGACTGCACGGTGAGACTAGAGGTGGTTGAGGACAGACTCACCCCGTACATCACAGCTGGAAGATCCACACTGGACAGAACATAGGGCCACATGACCACACGTACACTCCACATACAGTCAGTCAATATAAGAGCCAAAACTTCATTCTGTCTCACAATGGGAAAGTACAGACCTAAGACTCACTAATGTTAGGTTATTGAACTTGTGCTTCCTTGTGTCCTTGTGAAGAAAAAAAAAAGTTATTGCATAGTTTTGTAAATAGCGCAACATGGAATTACTGCACTATGCTGCCTTCTGATGGCCATTCAACCAATGACTGAACTTGACCAGTGGAAATGCTTTTTAATTTAAAGTTATGTTTTTTGTATGCACGTCTTATATTTTTTACATATGCCATCCCCTTGCATAACTCCTGCTGTGTGCCAGTGGCTGATGATTGTTGACTATTTCGTGGATGGCCCCGTTGGAGGGTGCACTCACCTCTTGCCGTCGATGATGGCGGTGTCCTTGGAGGAGCTGCTCAGTTCTATGACAAAGCCCTCTACTTTGAACATAATCTGGCTGATGGTGTGCGTCAGCCCCTCCATTGAGCGGGTCATCTGGATCACAAAGAAGTTTTCTGTTTCGGTGCCGCACACAGACATCACCACGTGGGAGCAGGCAGAAGGCAAGCTGTAGAATTGTCCGTCAAACGTCCTCCAGTGCGAGTTGCCCCAGGTGGTGCACACCCGGTTCAGGTGGGACGAGTTGGCTGGACACACAGAAGAAACGTTATGGAGAAGAGCAGTCTAATGAGCTAACGTAGTGGCTAAAGTGGCTGGGGAAAGAAATCCTAGCCTCCCATCGCACTGCATTGTACATCCCATGTAGTTAATATCTAGGCGACTCAAGTGTCATTGCAGAAGTAGGAAGATTTACCCTGGTGCTCTGGTTGAAAACAGGGCAAAGTGAAAGCAAGACAGAGACACTTGTAGGTTTTAGAAATATTGGTTAAAAGTCAATGTAATGTAATAAATCACAAATGACTGTTTTTAACTCCCCTTTATTGTTTTAACCCCACAGGGACCCCTCTGTTTTGCATTATATATACAGCTATATAGTATCCTAGTATATTATGATGTATTTATAATACATAATAATAAATTGTAGCCTATAAAATAGGTATAACATAATACATATAACGGAGCCTCCAACTAACACTGAGTTTATCATTTCGGCCCCTGCTCCCATTGAGTTTGACCCCTACGCTATTATAGCCTACAGAGTGACTCAAGCAGGAATTTTTGCCTAAACACAACTGCCTTTGATGAGACTGATTGATTGAGATTATGACATGGTTAAAAGCTAAAAAGTTTCCCCTTTTTCACGCATTACACAACAGTAGGTGGCTGTTGTTTTGCACGTCATTTAAATGAGTCTAAAGCTGGAGGCCCTAAAGACAGAAATAGCTTAGCGAAACAGTAGTTCTTAGACACTCATTTTATTTTATCTGAGGTGTGCACTTGCTCTAGAAACCACTCAGTAATTATCTTAGGTGTACAATGTGTCAGTGTATTATTGTAAGAGATTCAAATAAAAATAAACTTTAATACATCAAGTTTTTATCAATCCTTTCAAATTGAATAGAATAAAAGGGCCTTAATGGTTAAAGCATGTGGTTTGGAGCAGAGTTCACACTTTGGAGGAAGAAATTGGACGTTTTCTTGTGATAAATGGCACTGATTAAAAGTATGTCATGTTTATATTTGTGATATTAAAATTGAAAACCATTTGATTTGTTTTGCTTACCTGTGCTAAAAGTCTGAGTGATCGGCATCACTGTCGCTGTGGAAGACCAGAAAGGCTACAGTTAGTCACCGGCAACACAACACAAAAATGTATGCATTTCATTGTAATATTTATCTTTTATCTTTTGTCATCTTTTACGATTTAAGAGACAACCTTGGTCCTGATAAAAAAAAATTAAAAAATTAAAAATCTTTACTCTTTACTTTAAGCCTAATTGTAAGATTTTTTTTTTTTTTTTTTGATACCTTAGATAAATTGGTGTATATAATCAGGTTTGGAAATTGATATCAGCAAATCCTTCTGTTTAATCAGTACAAGACTGGAAACTTTGGTATGTAAGTGCTACTTTAAGGGGTGATCTGTATGCATTTTGAGACAAAGGTCTTTGAGGTTTCAGTGTCCAGTATAAATCTATGGATGTAAGAAGGTTAAAGGAAAAAATACATCTTTAGGTGCAGATTGGACAATGTTGTTCCCACATAAAATCTTATATTGAGAGAATAAACCGACTAAAAAAAGAAAGAAAAGAGAGAAAAACATTTTGAGATAATGAGGATAGTGGGAGAATGGAATGATAGATGTGAGAGGAGGATGCAGAGACGAGATGGAGGACAGGATTCAAAATGGGTAACTTTTCCATGACATGTTGGTATAGTTTTTACAGGTGCACATAAGACAGACATACTTTAGCCAACCCACAAAAATGTACAAAAATGATGACACAACTAATCAAAACATAGCTACATTTTTAAATTTGTGATTTTTTTTTTCTAAATTATATTAAACATGTACAACTATTTCATATCAAACAAATCAGTAATCCAATTTTAATATGATTAGAATTTTACATAAATGTTCATATATTGTTGTATTAAGTGTAATAATGATACTTTGCTGATATATAAATCAAAAATCAAGTAATGATAAAATGTTACCTGTTTGAGTGAGGGCCCCTGGGAGCAGGGTCAGGCAGAGGAGCCATAGTACGGTCCCCATTTTGGACCCTGGATAGAGCAGATCTGAAAGGACAGTGTGAGAACAGGGACTATAAGTAAGTATAAGAGGAGGGGGCGGGGTCATGGACAGTGAGCAGCCACACCAAGGTTCGTAACAGCACTATACATAATGTGATCACTCTCATTAGCATGGCTCTGTCACTTTGACTCATATTAACTAATATTTCTAAAACTAACACTTTTAGTGTCTGTAAAATGTATTTGTGGTTCTTTTGTTGTCAACATTTCATCGTTTCATTTTATATTTTCTAATTAAAAATTGCTTATGT
>JACM01013577.1:0-13827 GCA_000787095.1 Periophthalmodon schlosseri
TGGTTTAGACCTGGTTTAGACCTAGGTCTAGACCAGGTGTAAACCAAGTGTAACCTGGGAAAGGAGCTGGGTTACCTGGGTAAGGGGTGGGGCTCCTCTCTGTTGCTCCGGCGACAGTGTCAAGGGGCTGATGGGGGCTGGGCGTCGCCGTGGAGATGAGCAGAGGGAGGGGTTACTGAGGGACGACGATAAACCTGAGGACACAAGGAACCTGGTTTAGTTCTGGCTCAGTCCTGATTTAGTCCTGATGTAGTGTCCCGGTCCAGTCCTGGTTCACTAGTTTACTCCTGGTCCAGTTCCGGGTTAGTCCCGGTCCAGTTCTGGTTTAGTCCTGGTTCAGTCCTGGCCCAGTTATAGTCCAGTTCTGGTTTACTGGTCTAGTCCCGGTCTAGTCCTGGTCTAGTCCCGGTCCACTGGTTTAGTCCCGGTCCAGTCCCGGTTCCTACCCATCTGCATCATGGCGTGGGGCAGGTGGTTATTGTAGTTCTCTTCTGTGTCGATGGGAGTGGAGAGCGGAGGGGGAAACTGTAGGTTGGTGAGATCTGGAAGAGAGCCTCCAGTGTTCAAACCGGAGCCGAGACCAGAGCCAAGACCAGAGCCAAGACCAGAGCCCAGTCCAGGTCCTAGTCCAGGTCCCAGTCCAGGTCCAGATCCCAGAGAGGAGTTCTGACAGGGCTGGTACTGAGGGATGCCCATGTTCTGGTCTGGAGATGGGAAAATACTAAAAAAAACAAAACAAAAAAAACCCTTTAATCTTGAGTTCATTATGTATGCAAATATTTAAGTATTATAAACAAATGTAAATGTATACGGAATGTAAAATCTCAAATATAATGATCTTGTGACTGTGTTTTAGTAAAATGCGAAGTCTAACGTGTCATAGGCACTTTGACCTAACTAACTAACCTAAAATAATGTATTAAAACGTCCTATATTACACAAAATTGACTCTTGTGAGCTTTACCTCCTCAAAAACATACCTGGAGTTGTGTCTTGTTTCATTCGCACATGTCTGAGTAATCCTGCATATTAGTCTGTCTATACAGGGTTTGTGTTGTGTGAATGAAACAAAACTCCAGGAATGTTTTTGATGAGGAAACAACATTATAACATGGATCAGAAAATAGCCTAATATGGGCCCTTTAAACTGTATTAGCATGTCTATCACATTGTGTACTAAACTGTATGGTCATGAGACCAGGCCTTACTTGATCCCAGGCACTTCACAGGATTTGGGTCTCAAAGACTGGACCTAAAAAGAATCACTCATTTAGCTAATCTGAAATATCACATTAGCATAAAAAGGAGAGGTGCATTAGCATGAAGAGGACAGGTGCGTTAGCATTAAAAGGACAGGTGCGTTAGCATAAAAAGGACAGGTGCGTTAGCATAAAAAGGGCAGGTGCGTTGGCATAAAAAGGGCAGGTGCGTTGGCATAAAAAGGGCAGGTGCGTTGGCATAAAAAGGGCAGGTGCGTTGGCATAAAAAGGGCAGGTGCGTTGGCATAAAAAGGGCAGGTGCGTTGGCATAAAAAGGGCAGGTGCGTTGGCATGAGGAGGACAGGTGCATTAGCATGAAGAGGACAGGTGCATTAGCATGAGGAGGATAGGTGCATTAGCATGAGGAGGATAGGTGCATTAGCATGAGGAGGACAGGTGTGTTAGCATAAAGAGGACAGGTGTGTTAGCATAAAGAGGACAGGTGTGTTAGCACAAAATGGACATGTGCGTTAGCATGAAGAAGACAGGTACATTAGCATGAAGAGATGTACGTTAGCATGAAGAGGATAGGTACGTTAAAAGTAAACAAACAGATATGGTACAACATGGGGTCAGAGGTCACCTTGGTGTCCCAGAGCTGTTTGGGCAGTGGCCGGGTCCCCATCACGGCGTCCTCAGCAAGTGGAGGAAATGAGAACACTGAGGCACAGGGAGACGAGGGGTTAAAACTTGAGTCAGTGCAAACTATACACTAATATACACTTAAAGCCACAGTATGTAACTTTTTAGCCATTTTGATCCTGACTTTCAATGGAGAGACTAAAAAGATTACTGACCATCAGACCGCAGAAAACTTTGTAAAAACTGTGATTGAACCGGTTTAGAAAAAGGATTAGATGACCATGCGTTACGCACAGGTACAGACTCATTCATGATGTGGCTGTATAAACATTAAAATATGTTTGAGAACTATCTGAAAGGACCTACAAACACAGCCTAAACTTTTTGGATTTAAGTTACTTCACTTACGTTGAGATGGTCATGAGACAATGTTTTAATTTACAAAATGACACCACAGAAGTCATGCGTAAAATATGTTGTCTGAGCAGGTGTAACATCTTGATGCTATGAATGCTGGCAAAGTGAGTGTGCATGTCTTGTGTGTATGTGTGAGTGAATGTGTCTTGTCTGTCTTATTTGTTTATCCTTTTTGTTTATTTCATAGCTCTACAACTGTGAAATGTTTGATCAAAAGGTATACAAGTATAAAACTCGGTGAGAGATAATGTACTATCAAATAAAGGATTGAAAATAGCCCATCTGAATGTTTGTAGTTTGAGAAATAAGGTTCAGGGTATTAGAGGAATTTTGGAGAGCTATAATTTGCATATTCTGGCTATATCTGAAACGCATTTGCATGCAACTACTGAGAATTTCTTTTTGCACATAAATGGCTACTATTTTTATAGGCATGATAGAAATATAAATGGTGTGGAGTGGCATTTTAAGGGTCAGATACCAGTGAAGACCAGGCCTGATCTTGGGTGAACTGGTGTTGAAGCTCTGGTTGGAAATGCAGTTGCTACACATCAAGCCTGTTCTTATTGGCTGCTGCTGGCCTCCAAATGCACCAATAGTTTGCTTAGATTGGATCTGTTATATGTTAGATAAAGTATGTGACTTAAGGAGATTTATTTTTTGGTGACTTAAATATTGATTGTAGTTTAAATAATTGCTCTTTGAAAAATAAGCTGTCACAAGGGAGCTGCCTCGGGCCACTTTTATTCTCTATTTTTACAAATGATTTGCCTTTTGTTTTGAAACATGCCGCTATTGCACAATATGCAGATGACTCAACCGTGTACATGTCTGATACTAATCTAGTCAATCTGAATACTGTTTTAAATGATTAACTGAGCTTAATGAAAATAAGATGGTGATTAAGGCTGAAAAGACTAAATGTATGGTATTAGGTTCAAATCATCATCAAAAAAAATTCTCCTGTTCTGAATTTGTCTGTAGAAGGCAGTCCCATTAAACAAGTAACTGCCTGGAGTGACAGTGGACAGCACGCTGACCTGGAACAGTCATATAACGCATATATTAAATAAAATGGGCAGGAGCATGGCTGCGGTTAAGCAGTGCAGAAAATCTATACTAAATCGAATAAGGAAAATATGAGTGGAATCAATAATCCTGTCACATCTGAAGCATTCAGAAGCATCAGTGAGATGCATCACCAATATGTAAGAGGAAGGATCAAGTATTCTTTCATTAAATTCATTAGAAACCTGATAATCACAAAAACAACAGAAATACTGTATAGTAAGTTGACTTTTTTCAGTGATGTGCACCAGTGTTCCACAAGACACTCAGGTGAGAGTTACTTTCTGTTTTCCTCAAACCAAATCCAAAGGACACTGCACTATAGAGCAATGGAAGGGCATGGAACTCATTCCCAGTTTGTGATCTCAGGGATGTGGACAGTTAGTTTTCATAAGAGGATGAGACTCTTTATATTCACTCAAGAATAAGTCCATTAACAACTGTGATACTGTGAACTTTATGCGTGGATTGTCTTTGTTTTGCAGCTCTGTGTAGGTCTTGAATTATGCCATCTCTAATCTGAACTAAGTTTACAAAAGTAGCGCTATTATTATTATTATTATTATTTTAATTTGTATTATTATTTGTGTGTGTGTACATATGCGTCTACTGGATGTATATATGTTTTGTTTGTTTGTTTGTAATTTTTTTTGTGACATCTGGCTTTTGTTTTAGTTCTGTTTTAGTTCTACTGTCATTGTGCATCCTGTCTTGTCAAAAAGGTTTCAAGCATTTATAGCCTGGTACAGCTGTAGACCCCAGGAGGAATAGCAACTGTTTTTTTCAGTAGCTAATGAGGATCTAAATAAAAACAAACAAACATACTGTACCTTTAACATGTGAAATTATACACCACACATACAAATGACAAGTATATGAGACTACAGACACAGGGAGACAAATGGTGATGCTGAAGACACGGACTAAACTATACACTCATATTTACTTGATGAATGAAATCTGTACTATATATTTAAAAGTTCTGCACAACACATACACATCACAGCTACATGAAAGTACAGACACAGGGAGATGAAGGGTTAAACTGGAGTCAGTACAAACTATTTACAATACTATACACTTAACATACACCACACATCACAAATGTATAAAGTACACTGACAGACACAGGGAGACGAAGGGTTAAACTGTAGTCAACACAAACACATGATCCTAAAGACAAAGACATTAAACTCACCGTCTGCAGCAACGTCCTCCGCCTCATTCAAACTCGCTGAAACACAAAACCATCAGGACTTACACACAACATTTACACTGTCTTATAAATCAATGTAAATGGGTTTCAGGTTTTTTTTTTAAAGAATTGTATGTAAGATTTAAATTTTAAATTTCATGAACTTGACCTCTCTGTGTCCCCAGATATAAGGTAAACATGTTCAAATCAAATATAGCTTTTCTTGATAATTCTTGTAATGCTGATTTATTCTTAGTTAAAAACATTGGACAAGATATCACATTTATTTATGTTATAATTGGTGTTTTGGTTCAAGATGATTATCCAACCAGAAAGCAGTCTCTCATTTAAGTTGCCAGTTTCGATGCTGAAATCCAGTTGATTTAAACCTAAAAGGACTCTCTCTGATCTGAATAGTCACTGCCTAAACCCTAGTATCATTAAACTGTAATATTTTTAGCAAAATCTTAAATATAATGACTGTGTTTTAGTAAAATGAGTCCAACCTATTATAGGCACTAAAAGCCCATAAAAGCCCATTGTGCAGTGTGCGCTTACTGTTCCTCTGAGGGGCACGGCTCTGGGTCCGGTTCTGGTTCGTTCCAAATCCGTCCGGAGGGTTCATGACGCTGGTGTGCAGCGCAGAGTCTGAGTTTGTCCTGGAAATATTCACAAAATTAGAAATGAGGTGAGCCTGGAGGCATCAGAGAGAAGTGTGATTTAAACCTGTTGATTAAACCGAGAAAAGACAAAAGGTGTTAGTGCAGCCAACAGCGCCCCCGACTGACAGAAAACAGAAAAGAGGGATTTAAGAAGAAAAGGCTTAAAGTGCCTATGACAGGTTGGACTAAGATCATTATATTTAAGATTTTACACAACATTTTTTTTTGGTTTCAATTTATACTTTCTGGTTGGAAATCATGACATCACTCTAGGGAATTCTATAACCGTTACCTAGCAACCATGCTGTACTCATTTTCCAAAACTCCTCTAACGTTTCACAAATAAAAATTAGAGCTGGTTAATCGCATGCTTGAATTGCAGTTAATCACGATTAATCGCATGTTGCGTGCCAAGGTCAAAAAACAATATAATAAGAGTTTTTTTGACTCCTAAACAGCTAAACTCCTAAACTTTATTTTACCTTGTAGGCTTAAATATACTGTAGTATTCACCCAGTGTTTGATTTGGACATGATTTTTCTATGTATCTGGGACCAAGTTATTTGAAAATGTCCAAATAAAAGTCAAAATAATATAAAAGGCTCAGTATTAACCTATTTTATTATTTTTCTAATGTCTACATTCAAATATAGAACTGGAACATTATTTAACCTTTTGAAGCTGAAACTACTTTTTCCTGTGGTTGTCCTGTGGGTTCTGCTGCTTCTTTCTGCTCACTATGACCCTAATAGAAGGCTGCTAGAATCCAGGCTTAGTCTTGCTTTAGTCCTGATTCAGGTCTGGTGAAGGTCCACCTATTTAGTCCTCATTTGAACTAGGACTGCACCAGAACTAAACCAGGACCAAATCAGCTCACTGCCTACAAACATTTTAATATCTCCGTAGTTTTTAAAGTAAATATGATTGGCACGTGCAGTAACCACCGTGCATTGCCACCGATTCAGTGCCAATCCTCCGCGTGCATCATAGTCTGTATAAAGAAGTGGACTAAGTGAAGGTGACGTCACCCATAGCGTTCGGCTCCAGTCAAATGAAGCTCATCGAAGCTAACAGTTATAGGGACGAGCTGGGTTCCATTTTTGGAGAGTTTAAAAACTCAGACGGAGTTTAGACTTGTCTCTGTACAGCAGGGCCCTCTTCCTCAAGTCCAGGGCACAGACACAGCAGACCCGCCCCCTGTGTATGTGCTGAGCAGAGAGAGGTAAAGGCGAGCGCAGCGGCTCACAGACCGGAGCGGGGCTCTTTGATCCTGTGTTTTTTGATTCACGTGACCTGCATTAATGCGCGACAAAATAATTGATTGCGATTAATTATTTTTGAGTTGGACGTGATGATGCCCAGCCCTAATAAAAATATAAGAAAACACCTTTATTTTGTTGAAATCATGTTTTAAGTATCAAAAAAATGTGTTTTGTAAGTATAAATTGTGCTGAACTTTTGGACAGAATTCTCCCAGTGTGATGTCATCAGCATAAAACTCTCAAGTAGAACTCTCTACCTCCTGTAATAAAAAAATAAAATAAATTCTACTTTAAATTACATTTACAGCCGCTTTTATCTCACCAAATTAAGTCGAAATTAGAGAATCATCAAAGCCTGTCATACACACTTTAAACTTTTTACACACAGAAAAAACATCGTTCACTCAAAACCAATGGGACCAGCTCTGTTTAAACTCTCACTGTCATAAAGACTCATTCAAACATCTGTAGTGGTGCTTTGTGCTCCTTTGCGTTTTTGGTGTGCAAGATTTAGGAAAAATATCTAACTGGGATTTTTCTGACAAACAAGGCGATTAGGATTAAATTTGTAATTTTTGTCTAGATATCAGGATTCTGTCCAGGAGCATTCATGTCTGAGAGACTGAAATCTTAAATTTAAACAAATCTAAGAATCCCATGCATTTCAGAACATTTCTGTAGAGATCTAAACTGCAGATTTAGCAGCTTTTACACAGAATAAGACCCCATGGAGACACAGGGAGGGCATCTGACACACAGGGACAAGTCAATGTTTGTACAGAGCTACACTTCAGGGTTTAGCCTGTTTTAAACTGCTAAGGACTTTTGTGTCACAAAACAGTTACATTTGAGTCATATTCTCAAACAGAGCTGGACCCACAAACTGTCCCCCAGTGGACACACAAAGATCACACAGGACAGAGGAAGTGCCGCCGCAGAGAGAGGTCAGAGGTCATGGAGGGGTCACCTGTTGAGCTGAGACATTAATCTAAATCCTGGTCGTTTGTCATCCATCCACGAAGAGCTGGGGTCCCTTTAACACAGCACAGAGAAGCATGCCACATTACGAGAAAGTTACAGATTTGAGTGTCATGTGAACTCTAACCACACCAGTGGTGCAGTCACTGGTTTGAGACCCGGGGCACTGTCAGAGGACTGGGCTCCACATGTAGAACAGGACTAACCCAAACCAGGACTGACCACAGATTCAGACCCAGAGAATAAAGCCACACACTTTACAGTGAAGGAAAAACAGCGGTTTTGACCTGAAAGCTCATATTTCAAACATGTAATTAAATGAAATGTTTTCTTTAACCTGAAGATTTGTAAAGCCTTAACGCTCTAATGATGGTGAATAATTCTGTCTCTTTGGCAGTGGAGAGAAACTTCTATTTGATAAAAATAACTTTGGCCCAAATGTCACCAAGTCTGCTCTGATACAGCCAAAAACACAGCTTTCTCATGAGCTCCTTGACCCAATGGCTCAGATTATGGACTGAATACTGGCCCTTTTAAAAGCCAAGGCTGGGTCAGGACCTGCTGTTTTGATCTGTCTTAGTCCTGGTTTAGACCTGTCTTAGTCCTGGTTTAGACCTGTCTTAGCCCTGGTTTAGACCTGTTTTAGCCCTGGTTTTAGCCAAGACCCTGTTTATGCCTCTTTTGCAATTTCCCTGAAGACTGTGACGAGCCTCTGGAGACTCCGAGGACCAGGACATTTATGGACCAAAGTCTATGAGAGCCGAGAATCCAAGGGTCTGCGGAGGGCATGAGAACTGTTCTATATCAGGGTCTAAACAAGGGTCTGAACCAGGGACTGAACCAGGGACTAAACCAGAGATCAGACCAGGGACTAAACCAGGGACTGAACCAGGGACTGAACCAGGGACTGAACCAGGGACTGAACCAGAGACTAATCCAGAGACTAATCCAGAGACTAATGCAGAGACTAATCCAGAGACTAAACCAGGGACTAAACCAGGGACTAAACTAGGGACTAAACCAGAGACTAAACCAGAGATCAGACAAGGGACTAAACCAGAGACTAATCCAGAGACGAAACCAGAGACTAAACCAGAGACTAAACCAAGGACTAAACCATGTCTATACCCCTCCAGTTGACTAAAGGCCCTGTTATTGCGGTGTTGTGGGTGTGCTTACCTTCTCCATGTGTGATCAGGGGGCGGGGACAGGTAGACTTGACCATACGGAGACGAGTTGTCGCAGTGGAACCAGGTTAAGGGACAAAAGTTTAGAGAAATCATACAGCTCAGATTCACATGAAGATTTTCCACTGGTCATTATTCACTCTCTCTACATACTCTGGTGCCACACACAGGCAGACTCACAGGCAAGCTGCTGCTCTTCTGTGCCTCCAGTGCACGTGGGAGATATATTGTATATTATCAAAATAGGTAATATGGTGTATATTATATATATGGAGTATATTATCTATAATTAAAACAACCAACAATTACCGCAAAAAGAGACAGAAATGTCTAGTGCAGGGGTGTTTGAACTGTGGCCCGGGAGCCAAATGTGGATCTCAGACCACTTATTGTTGGCCCTCAGGCCTCCTGCTAAATTGGCCAAAATGATCATAGGCAGTACTTTTTCCTGCAATTTTAAGTTTTTCTACCACTACAACTTCAATAACATCATAACATCATACTAAATTATGATACAGACCTAAGATGTATGTTTCAAGCCTTAAAGAGAGGGTCTTCTGCAAAATACATTTTTTGAGCTTTCTACCATGTTATAACGTTGTTCCCTCATCAAAAACATGCCTGAAGAGGTTTTAGATTTCATCCATGCAAATTTGAGTAACCTAGTGATCTCTCCCGCGCGCTATTCAAACACTGCTAACGGCAGGCTCAACCCACAAGCCTACGTCACCCATGCTCTCACATAACAATTCTCCATAAATATGAAAAAATATGATACAAAACTGTACACTACAACTTGACAAACCTGATGCGATGTGGAGTAGTTTCATTAGTGGGATGCACTACTCTGAAGGGGGAGGGACTTAGCACAGGAAGCAAGGGCAAGACTCAGCGCGTCAAAAACAAAAGTGAAACTTATAAAACATGTTAATACATTGTTTTCAGCAAATATAGCATTTTAAAAACAATAAAAGGTAATATGGCAATCTATATATGTTATGTTAGTACCCCATAGAAGTAAAATATCTAATAAAGTTGTAGTGGCACTGTTGAAACAATGTTAAATGCACCCATCTGAATGACTCAAGTGTATTGCCCACCGGTCTGTGGCCCTCCACTTCAAACATTTTCACCGAGGGCCGCATATACAAACATATTTGGACATCCCTAGTCTAATGTCATCTCCCACACAAGTGTATAAGGTGATATTTCTGCCCTTTTTATGCTCCATCCAATTTTGTGCTAGACTTGAACCTCAACCAATGCATTCACAGGTACATTTTAGCACATTCCTGATATACTGTTGAAATATCCTATGAATATGGTTAATGAGATTATGGGAAAAAAATTTAAATATCAATTTTTGTCAGTATAGCACAGCTTTGCCTTCAGCCCCTCTGACCACAGTAACAGTAACAGCCAGTGCTCTGGCTCAGCCCGGTTTTCTTTAGAGGAAGGATATGTGCCGGTGCTTGTCTGTGCTGCGGCGGTGAGTGTGTGGTGAGCTGATCCTGGGCCTGTGCACACGCTCCACCAAACCGTGATGCCGTGTTCCCCTGGGGTCCAGAGCCTGAGGGAACGCTGCCTGAAGAGGAAAGATAATATATAAAACTATAAAACAGAGTTAGGACAGCCAACAGCCCACTCAAAGGAGCCACAGAGACCAAACCTGCTAGAGATGTTGCCATCATACTGCTTTAATATTCTACTTACTGCTAATGTTACAGACCAGGTAGAGCACATATTAGCATGAGTATCTGTAGCCTTAGCTGGTTTTCTCCAGCAACGTTACCGATCTGGTGCCTCATTTATAAAACTTTACATAGAATTCTTTCTGAAAGGAATAAAACACAAACTTGCAAACTTCTCTGTGAGTGTGGACTCCTTCGGTCTCACCTCTGAAAGTCCTGACACAGAGAGTTCAGACTTTTTGAACCAGACCGCTTACTTACATTTTAAGTTGAATTTTTATAGATCACAAACTTAACATGGAGAGTCACACACACATTTTATAAATGAGACCCCTGGTACAGCACTTGTTAGTGTGCATATCTGTAGCCTTACCCGTTTTTCTGCTGCTGTGTTACAGATTTGGTACAGCACATGTTAGCGTTTGTATCTGTAGCCTTACCTGGTTATCTGCTGCCGTGTTACAGATCAGGTAGAGTTCATGTTAGAGTGTATATATCACACCTTACTTTTTGTATATAATGTAAATTTTGTCTTTTGTGCTGGCATTTCACAACTTGCCTGGGAACTACAGTTGGAAACTAGCTGTACAGCTTATACTGGCACATTTACAGAAATGTTTATTAATGTGCATTGTCCCCATTCAAATAAACAAATAAATAAATCTCTAGTCTTACCTGGTTTTTTGCTGCCATGTTACAAATCTGGTAGAGCACATGTTACCGTGTATATCTGTAGCCTTACCTGGTTTTCTTCTGCTGTGTTACAGATCTGGTAAGGCATATATTAGCGTCAATATCTGTAGCCTTACCTGGTTTTCTGCTGCTGTGTTGCACATCTGGTTGACGTTGGGCAGGGAGCCTCCATAGTACTGGCCTCTGGACTGAGACAGACGCAGCTGCTGCACTTTCTGAAACTGCACCTGCATCAAACAGAAACAGTAGGGTTAGATTTAAGAAACAGGTGAACTGTCTTTAAAGGATGGAGTTAACATGGGGAAGTGCCTGGCCCAGAGACAGAGGAGTTTAGGAGAGATTAAAGTCAGGTTAAAGTTCAACATATTTACTTTTAATTTGTGATGCCAGACATAGTTTAATCCTGTAAAATATTTGGAGTTGTGTTTTGTTTCATACACACATGTTTGAGTAACCCTTTATTATTAGTTTGTCTACATCTCCAAAGCTCAAAATGCTCTGATCCACCTTGTGATGTCATGAAGAGATAGTTTTCAGGTTAACAGCTATTTTTACCTTTAATTCAGAAATTGGCAATTCGATGGCTGAAATCATCCAAATGATTCTAGTGAAGGTGTATGGAGTTTAAAAACACAGTGGAGCACTTCCTTTATTACCACATGACATCACAACAAGTGTTTTCTGTTTGAGAGAAGAACTCAGCCTAAATTTGCAGAGTTTGTGTATTTAAACACAACTCCAGGTATGTTTGTGATGATACATAGACACTAAGCAGTCAAGGCAGCAAGTGAGTGAGGTTAGTCTGGGCCCCGAGTCTATAACTACGCTCCATATGGGGGGTGCGCTCCAGGTGAAGAGGAGCTCAGGGGTGAGTGAGGGCCCTAGTCTGCAGGTGTGATGCAGGTGAAAGGGGCTGAGGGGTGAGTGTGGGCGCGGGCGCTAGTCTACAGGTGGTCTACAGGTGGTCTACAGGTGGTCTACAGGTGGTCTACAGGTGGTCTACAGGTGGTCTACAGGTGAGAGGGGGGCTGGGTGAAGGCAGGAGTCGTACCCGGGATACGGTCAGGTCGGTCATGAGCTGCTCGAAGGCCCGCGTCTCCTCCGCCTGCTTCTGGTTGTGCAGTGCGATCTTCTCACTGAACTTCCGCGGGTTGGAGCCTCCGGAGCCCGGGCCCGACATGGTGCAGTGACCGGGGGTCGCTCTTCAGCCGCGGGAGGGTTAAAGTCACGGGGCCCGGGGGTTCACAGCTCACAGTCCGCCCCGGAGCCCATCAGAGGCGGACACACAGCCTCACTGCCCCCGTTGAGATCAGACACGGAGCGGCTACAACTCCGGAGCTAACGCGGCTAATGGGCTTCAACTATTTATGAGACCTGTCCTGAAGCATTTATCCACTAAAACTTTAAATAAAAGTGTTTTTTCATGTCCCCATTTCCCTCACACCTGAACACGTTTAAAAAGCTTTAAATCATGAAATGTATTCACAAATAGTTAGCAAGCCCAAGCTAACGATGCTAACTTTTTAGAGAAATCTTTGAAAACTTAAAATATAAAACATTTATGCAAACACCGAGTTTCTTTACACCAGTTTAACATTGCACCAAATAAGAATTGAGTTATAAACCCGTCGTTACTTATATCACATGGCTGTTGAGGTTTAATTTAATTTTTAATCGTTTGTTTATGTCTCAAAACTTTAGCTGTCAAGGCGGTTTATGCTAGGCTACAAGCTAAAGCCTAGCTGGCGTTCCGAGCCTGAGATTTCTCCATTTTAGCGTATTTATGACAAACTGCAGCAGTAAGCAGCTACATGCAGTCAAACACATGAGCGGTGGACTGTATGAGGTGAGGTTTAACGATAAAAAGGCACAAATGTCACTAAACATTCAATTTGTTTGAATGTTGTGTCCAAACCAGCCCAGTTTCAACTCCGACACTTAACCTTCGACTTTTATGTGATGTATGCAAATTAAAGCTAAATTCTATTGCCAACGACAGATAACAGAGTATTTCACTATAAATGAGACTGTGACTATAAAACAAAAGCTATAAAATAAAAAAAAAGTGCCCCGTTTGACTCTCAACAAGTGTCCTTCCGAAGCAGCCCGAAGTTTACCGACAACCCCCGAGTGCGTCTCCGAAGTAAAAACCGTGAAAAGTGCGTGAAACGGGCGTAAATCCCGCGTACTTCGGTTGGTCCGGTCCCGTGTCCCTCCGCGTGAGCTCCGGTGGTGTAAAAGGGTCCAAATTAACGGCTTTTTCTCGGGTTTGTGCGTGTTTGTGCAGAGCCGCACAGATGAGCTTTAAGAGGAAAAACAGTGCGCTGCCGCCGGTGTCCGCCAGAGGGAGACACAGCACAAATCTCTGCCGCGTAAACCGTTTTGGACCAGATTTCGCCATGGCTCTTTACCTGCTCACGTAAAGACTATTACCGGAATGTACACCTGAAAAAAAATGAAAACGTGAGTGTGCGACTTTGTAAGGATGTGACACCTTTTATACTCTATCTTTATTGCTCTTTCTACAAATAATCCCATTGCTTTGAAATCTGAACAGTTTAAAAGCACTTCTGGGGACTAACACTGCGATACCTGTATCAGATTACTGCATTAGATTACTGCATATCTATGTTTGTGGTATCTGTCCATTTTCAAATAAACAATAAATAAAAAAATAAAAAATAGACATGAGAGTCTCAGTCAGGTGCCACATCAGACTGGGACTAAGACCAGACCCAGACCATGACTGGAATAAAAGTGTATTTCTAATGCACAGCAGCAGTAGAACAAGAACACACAGAACACGATTTATTTATTTATTTATTTTATTTTA
>JACM01043579.1:0-16095 GCA_000787095.1 Periophthalmodon schlosseri
CATTATAACATTATAACACATTATAACTAAGTCTCATTCTCATCAAACACTCTCGTCTCACAGATCTCCTGGCGGGCTACATGGTCACACAGGTGGTTGCTAACGACGTGGACCTGGGCTCAACCATCACCTACAGTTTTGGGGACAACAGCAGCAGCAGTGGGCCGTTTGCCATCGACTGCTACACTGGAGTCATCACACTGACCCAAGCGCTGGATTATGAGACGCAGACAGAGCACATGCTAACTGTGAGGGCGTCCGACTCCCTCCATCACACCACAGGAGAGGTCAAAGTTCAAGTGCTTGATGTCAATGACAACGCTCCCGTCTTCACCCAAGTTTCCTACCAGGTACTCATCACAAAGCCGCCTGTCAGTGGGAAGCACTGCAACTTTCATAGGAACATAGGAACCAAATAGCCAATCTGGAGCGGGGCTGTTGAAGGTGACACCTCTTCTCTCCCACACCGCTGGTTTGGCTAGTGTACTCCGGCTAGTGTTGCTAACGCAAGCCGGAGCAACCTCAGGGAAAGAAGCCAGGTCATTGGTCTGTTAGTAATGATCATATCTTGATTTAGGGACAAAACAGCTGAATAAAAACGCCGGATCATGTAGAGCGAGTTAATACGAACATTTTAAGACCAAAATGGCACGGCTCACAGCACTGATTACAGAGAGGGAGGAGGCGGAACATTCATTAGAAAGACAATTGGAGCCAGAGTGAAGGGAACCAAATCAGGAAGTGAGCATGGGCGCCGCGGCTAGCGGGTTAGCTATGTCCATTTATATATACAGTCTATGATGGTCGACACAATCCCAAGCCAGTTTACCATTAAACATTTTTTTTTTTTTGCAGGTGGAGTTGTCTGAGTTTCTTCCGGCAGAAACATTTGTTGTCTCTGTGTCTGCATCTGACAAAGACTCAGGGCTCAGTGGAGAGGTCATCTACAGACTACTGTCATCTCCTCTACAAGGCTTCTACATCCTCCCAGATCTGGGTAAGGCCACAACAAATGAAGAGTCCTTTGTGATTGGGCGCCTTCTTTCCCCGAGGTCGTTCCTGCTAGCGTTAGCAATCAGGTCAATTAGATTTGATTGACAGCGTTGCTAAGCGCCCGCTCCCTACTAAACCAGTGGTGCGGGTGGAAAGGGGCGTTACCTTCAACAGCCTCGCTCCTGATTGGCTCTTTGGTTGCTATGATACGCTTGGTCAGAATTCCAAATGTGGAACTCTGCTCCAAATTGGCCCCTAATAACTGCTCAGCCTCAATGAGTTTCATTTGACTGGAGCTGAATGCTGTGAGTGATGTCACACTCACTTAGTTCTCTTCTTTATATAGACTATGTTCTATAAACACACAGAAGATATCAAATATAATTTACTTTTTTCTTTTCTACATAATTCCATATTACTTCATATATTTAAGGTCTTCTGTGTGTATATAAAATGTAGAAAGTAGTAAACATAAAGAAAAAAAAACATTGAATGAGATATGTTTCTAGGCCCATCACAATAAGGCATTTTGAAGTTCGATATATCGCTGAAGTAAATATAGATGATAAACGATAATATTGAAACTCATTTCTGGCACTGACACATAAACCCAAGTGCAGATTTAAACCACAAAAACTATTCTAAATCTACAATATTGTTAAAAATCATGAGCTGCAATAAATAAACATCAGAATGAAACACTTGAGTCATTAGTTTGTGTCTGTAATGAGTCACGTGATTCAGTGATGCAGTGACAGCTTCAGCCAAAGTCCTGGCTCTTTAATAAACAAACACACATTCTACACATGGAATTCTAATCTCCTCTGAGTTATCGCAGTTCTTCAGAGTTGTGTTTCAGCCGACAAGTCCAACTTGAAAGTGATAAATTCATCTGAAACAAATGTGCCATATTAAACAGGACAGAGCGGCAGCGGCGGCTCAGGGCTTTGTGTAGTTCTTCATTCTTGTGAAATCGTTGCTGTACTTGGAAGTGGACTTAGTCTGCTAAAAACTAGGCCAGGAACAATTATTCAAATTTAAAATATATGAAATCTCTTTGATATTAAAGTGGAACTAAATGTGGCGTTAGCTCTGTATGTGGCGTTAGTTCTGTATGTGGCGTTAGCTCAGTATGTGGTGTTAGTTCTGTTAGCTCTGTATGCAGCGTTAGCTCTGTCTGCGGCGTTAGCTCTGTAGGCCGCGTTAGCGCTGTATGCGGTGTTAGCTTTGCAAAAAATGCAATTTGTACAGAACGCACAAGAAAAAAATGGTATGTAGAAAAGTAGACAAGAAAAGTAGATTAAAACTCCCAAATCTTCACCAGTCTCACTCCATAGCTTCTCCTTTCTGTCATTGTCCAATACAAATCCTTATGAGCTAAACTAAATAGTAAGTTGACCAATAGAAATTTTGGTTGACTCCACCCATCTTCTTCTGCTTATCCAGAATCAGTGGGGAGGGAAGCAGTCTAAGCAGGGACTCCCTGACTTCCCTCACCGCAGACACTTCCTCCAGCAGCTGTGGGACCCCAAGGCATTCCCAGGCCAGCTAAAACTCCATTGACCGATTACTCAACGAAATGACTGAAAGCCTTCCGCCCTAACTGCCCAATAGCTCTAGAGTTTTCCCAATCGTATTTACACATTTTTTTGTGTTTTATTTATTTCTTACAGGGTCTGTTTTCACCAACAAGCCCCTAAAATCCATCACCAACAGCAACGTGGTTCACCTCCTGGTTGAAGCCCGAGACCAAATTGAGCCGGTACGCTCCAGTGTGGCCTCCATCGAAGTTCAGATCGTGGACAGCAATGACCATGCCCCAGTGTTTCACCAAGACATCTACTCTCTGACCGTCCCAGAAGACACACCCACCGATACCACCTTACTCACCCTCTCCGCCGATGACGAAGACTGGAGTCCCAAGAACACCCACCTGGACTATGCTATTCTCGGGGGCAACGAGGAAAATAGATTCTGTCTTGAGGTCAAATTGATTCAGGTTGAGAATCAGTTGCGAAACGTAGCAAAGCTGGTTCTCTGTAACCCTTTGGATCGGGAAACTACGGAAGCGTACTCTTTGACTGTTCGCGTTTCCGATCGGGGAAAGCCACCACTGAACAGTACAGCTTTTGTTATGGTGTCTGTAACCGACTGCAATGACAACGCTCCAAAGTTTTCCAACACAGAATATCACGTCCAAGTGAGTGAGAACAGCATCGTTGGAACTCGCTTGGTTCAAGTTCACGCCCATGATCCTGACTTCGGAGCCAACGGTCTTGTGCAATACGATATCGTTTCCGGCAACAGCAAACAGCACCTCACAATCGACTCCCAGTCTGGTGTTTTAGCTGTAAACCAATCACTCGACTATGAGGAAGATTCGAAGTACACCGTGACCGTTCGGGCTGTCGACGGTAGCGAAACATCAGATGAACGCAATGTTGCTTTCGCCGTGATCTATGTTACCATATTGGATGAAAATGACAACGCGCCGTACTTCATGTTCCCAACTGTAAACTGTTCTGTGCTAGAGAATCTACCGGCATTTACTCGCACGTGCTCCATCAATGCAATGGATGACGACTCTGGCCCCTACGGTCTGCTGACGTATTCCATCTTGACATCCTGCCTCATTCAAAGCCCTGATCATAAAGACGCATTCGGGATTGACAGCTTTACCGGAGACATCCACAGCAGGCAAACCTTTGACTACGAACGTGAAAATGAGTATTGCTTTCTCGTTGAAGCTAGAGACAAAGGCGAAAAGGCAGCCACACTAAGAGTCCAGGTAGCTATTAAAGGAGTCGACGAGTTTAGCCCGATCTTCACTCAAAAACAGTACTACTTTCTTCTCGGGGAAAACGCCAAGCCTGGAGAGGCTGTTGGCTTTGTGATGGCGGTGGATCATGATGGAGGGATTGATGGACAGGTGGAATATGCATTGCTCCACCCATCCCCATTTTTCTTGATAAACAAAACAACTGGTGGAATTTTGGTGTCTGATCCAGTATTTCGTAAAAGAGTTATTCACATAAATGACGATATTGTGGAGTTAATCGTGTCCGCAAGCAGTCCCAAACTTGGTTCTCGGACTACGAGATGTCCAGTTTACGTCAATATTTCCAGTTCAGTAGAAGCGCTAACTGGACTACCGCTCAACGGGCACGTTCTCAGTCTGGGCATTTCATTACTGTTGGTCCTTGTTATTTTAGTCATCTTCGTAGTGTTAGTTTTGTCATATAAACTAAAAGACGCCGCAGTCAAGAAGGCATCTGCCATTGCTTCAAGTTTGAGTCAAAACCCAGATTCCTTCTACAGCTCCAGTGAACAGTCTCAAAGCATTATCTGCCTGCATGAACTCAAGCGCCCTAGCATTCAAGTGGTGAGGAAGGAGCTGCCCAAACAGTACAGCCCTTCAGACTCTAGCGGACATGGATCAGCCGAAGGTGAGACTGCCGAGGACCTGGAGATTAAGTGGATCAACACTTTATGTCGTCGTAGAGAAGAAGCAGGACATGAACCTTCAGAACATCATGATTCTGCATTACCTGGAGACAACACTTCAAATCACTCTGTCAAACCTGACCCAGAGCACATGCCAGCATCAGCTTCATGCCTGACTTCTGGGTTGGCTAGCACTGAAAGCTTACATCATTTCAAGGAGGAGGGCGGAGGTGAAGGTCTGCTCCCAGCGATCGTCCGATTTCCGGATCTAGAAGAGAACATGGGCACAAAAGGTTACGCTCCCCTTTCGGAAGCTGCGGATTCTTTGACATCTCTGGTTGGTTTAGAAGAACAAGTGCAAGGTAGCTACGCTTGGGACTACCTTCTTGACTGGGAGCCGCAATACCACATGGTAGCTTCAGTGTTCACGGATATCGGGATGCTCCCGGACGAGGAGCTCCAGGGTGGCCGTGAGAGTTTGGCCTGTGACGCGAGCTGTTTCATGCACCCGCCCCCTCTGATTACTGCAGTAGCTCAGCCCGGGTTAAGAACAGTACCTCCCAGGAAGCCAAGCCGTGCGCGCAGTCTCAGTAGAAAGCCATCTTACCCCAGATACTGCTACTCTCCTTTAGCTAGCAACACTGGATTAACCCCCTCGGCAATGACCCCTACCTTTTCCCCATCCCTGACCTCACTGAGTGTCCAGACACCCAGTGCTTCCCCGGTGGTTTCAGACACTGGGGTGGGAGGCATCAGGCTAGAAGCAGGACCTCCCACAGCGAGCCTGTTGGAGACTGAAATACAAGTGTAGATATGGGCAGATTGTATTTTATTATGAAAGACTATTGGTAAAAGTGTTATATATGAGTGTATTCATAATAGAAAATTTGAAAATAAATGTGGTTATGTGGATTAAAATAAGTTGGACTAAGTAGTACTAACTTTAAAGGGACATAAAATGTGGAAGTGTTTGAATTAGTTCAGCATTATGACAAGGCTAAAAGCTCCAAAGTTCCAATACACTGATTCGTGCATGTTTGAGTAATCATTGTCCTGTATTTGAGGCTTGGGTGGTTGGGTGAAAATTTCAGTTTTTACCTACCCCGTATCCCTGCCCACGTTACTATATTTACTTGTGATTATTCCAAAAAGTCTCAGGGTCACCCAGAATTTTTCCAACAATAAAATCATTTTGAACAGGAAATGATTGACCCTGTTTCTGTCTTCAAGCTGTTTTACCTCAATAATGCAGCTTACAATGAACAAAAAGAATGATTAATGTACTATGTTATAGTTAGTTAGTATAGAGTGGTTAGATCCACTGACCCACAGGTTGGCGGTGCAATTCTACCTCCCGTAAATGAATACTTTTGTTGTGTCCTTGGCCAGGAAACTTAACCCACCTCGCCCCCAGTGTCTGTGTACACTGGTGTGTGAATGTGTGTGTGAATGTGTGTGTGAATGGGTGAGTGAATGGGTGAGTGGATGGGTGAGCAGTTCCTTGACGTAAAGACCTTTGAGCCCTGAAGGTGGCGCTATATAAAAATGTGACCGTTTATCATGACGTTAATATGCAAATGAAGTAAATGCATTTTTGTAATGTAATGTTTGTATTTCTATAGTTGTGCCCCCATTCCCTCTAATGACCAGAGTGACAGAAATCTGGAGGCCCGGGGCAAGAAGCCTCACATGGGTCCCCCTCTAACATAAATGAAAAGGACAACAGACCCCTTTGCCCCCCTTACAGCGGTCTACTGTAAGGGGGCAAATATAATATTATTATTATGAGCCTTTAAAGAAAAGCAGTCGTTAAATATGTATTTAATTCTTTTATTAACGTGAGCAGAAAATGAAACTCTTTGTATTGACCTTAGGTGGAGCTTTTTGGCTGTGACTTTAACAGCTACAGCTCTGTATCAGTTTCATGTCTGAGCTTCAAATACTGACTGTGATATTCTGTTTTAATAAAATAAATTTTATTGGAAGTTACAACATTTTCTCATAAAAAATTCCATCAAACAAATGAAAACAAAATGGTGCTAACCCAGTATTTCTCTTTTTTTTGTTTGTTTTTTGTAATAATAAAACTTGAACTACTTTGACAGGGAAAGTATTGCTCTATGCACGTGTGTTTTATAAAACTAATGTCATTAAAATATATTTAATCTACTTTTCTTGTGATTTTTTTTTTTTAGTCTCAAAAACACTTTTCAACCTCCCTCATGTAAGAATATGGCCCCAGGAGCTTATTATTTCATATAGTTTTCATTAAAGGGGACCTATTCTGCAAAATCAGCTTCTTAGAGCTTTTAGAGCAATCTTTATTCTCCTACTCAAGATGCCATTTTGTCCATCTACCCCCATTTTCACCTCCACCGGTACGCGCTCACTGCGACGGACGCGCCCACTGCGACGGACGCGCCCACTGCGACGGACGCGCCCACTGCGACGGACGCGCCCACTGCGACGGACGCGCCCACTGCGACGGACGCGCCCACTGCGACGGACGCGCCCACTGCGACGGACGCGCCCACTGCGACGGACGCGCCCACTGCGACGGACGCGCCCACTGCGACGGACGCGCCCACTGCGACGGACGCGCCCACTGCGACGGACGCGCCCACTGCGACGGACGCGCCCACTGCAACGGACGCACTTCCTTCTCCAGTTTTATTTTCTTAATTGTTGATACTCGTAGGATTCGGCAGTGTTGCGTCGTCATTTTGGTACAAATGAAAAAAACTGCTGCTCTAGTGTGATGTGCAGCTGTCCATAGGGGGCGCCGACAGCATGCAGCGCTTTGTTGTGATGACGTTTACGGCGACGTCAGCTCCCAATGGGGACTGCAGTTTTCTAACGCGGAAGTCAGCGACTTGTTTCTTTTATGAAGTTGTTTTAGATGAATATTGTGATTTAAAATGTGTAAATTATAACGTAATGATCCACAGGTGTCATAATAATAATAATAATAAACTTGGTTCCTGATCCATGTGTCGAAAACGGCATCAGCCAAACACTGCAGAGAACTTGACTCAGTTGTGGTTGTGGTTTTTGTCAGACCTAAGATCACATTATATAGATGGAGCTGATCTCTCGCTGTATCTGTTAATCTGCCCCAAAAACCTGAAAGCTCCAGAATCAGTTCAAAAAAACAGACAAAACTCTGAAAGTGCCTCCAGCTCCAGGGCCTGACGTCTGGGTCAGTGATGGAAACTGATAAAACAAGCGGCTGTAATAAAACAAGTGAACTCAAGAGGCAGACTGCTGTAAGACTTCAGAGCGACTTCAGAAATGATCTTTTGTCAAAACACAAACACGACCAGTTTGGACCTCTCCTTCAGTGTTTTCTATGTTTATGACTTTCTACTTTTTATAAACACACAGAAGAATCAACTATATAAAGTAACATATATGGAATTATGTAGTAATGAAAAGAGTTTGTCAAGTGGCTGTGTAATTTTGTATCATGTTTTTGAATATTTATGCAGAATTGTCATGTGGGAGCATGGGTGATGTAGGCTTGTGGGCGGAGCCTCGTACAGGCTCGTACTGCTAACCATAAGGAGAGTTTGAATAGGGCCCAGGAGAGATCGCTAGATTACTCAAACATGCATAAATGACATCTACAACCTCTTCAGGCATGTTTTTGACGAGGGAACAGGGTTAGAACATGGCAGAAAGATTAAAAAAAATAATAATTTCGCAGAATACCCTCTTCCTCTGAATGGGTCTTGAGTCACACTTACAATAACTACATTTTAATTAACTTTAATAAATCATCATTAACAAGGCTTTATTCATATGTAATAGTTTAATAAAGAGGTATTTAACTAAACTGGAAACTCTGGTGACTCAATCGCAATTTGATAATCTATTAACAAACTTATATACACATTGTTCATGTTTTATTCAGGCTGATTAAGGGCTAATTATTACAAAGTGGTACCAGGGCATCTGACAGAACAGGTTACACAATAGATTTGAATGCAGGTGTTCAGTATGTTCCCATCTCTGTACAGCGCTGTTTGTTTGAGCACTGCCGTTGTAAAGGGAGTTAGCAGAACCCGATGGTTTGCGTTTGGGTTTCATATGTTTCTTTCTCTCCAGGTATTTACTGGCGTCTAAACAACTGTGTGTTTTGTGCTTTGTGATTCACAGCTCGAGGGAATAGGCTTCAGCTTCAAGAAGTGAATCTTATGAAACTACTACAGACTAACAGATGGATTAGCTTTTAGCTTAAAACTTTAAACCTTTAAACCCAAAAACATGTGGACTCAGGATTCATTTTGTGTTATATTTAGAGTCTTACCCATAGACTGTATATATAAATGGACATAGCTAACCTGCTAGCTGCCGCATTCCAAACAGGAAGTGATCGTGGGCGTACTTCCGGCCCCATCGACTCTGGCTCCACTTTCTCTGTAAAAACTGTGTCCCCTCTCTCTGTAACTGCTGCTGTCAGACTCGTCATTTTGGTCTTAAATGTTCGTATTAACCCTCTACATGATCCTGGGGTTTTTATTTCACTATTGTGTCTGTAAATCAAGATATGAACATTAATAACAGACAAATCAGGCGCCTTCTTCACCTGAGATTAGTCCTGCTAGTGTTAGCAACAAGGTTTGATTATAGCATCCGCTCCCTGCTAAACCAGCAGTGCGGGTGGAAAGGGGCATTACCTTCAACAGCCTTGCTCTGGATTGGCTCTTTGGTTGCTATAATACTTCTGGTCCGAATTCCAAATGTGGAGCCTGGCTCCAAATCATCCCTTATAACTGCTCTGGCCTCGATGAGCTTCATTTGGAGCTGAACGCTGTGGGTGACGTCACACTCACTTTATACAGTCTGTGGTCTTACCTCATGAAGATGTTCAGACAGATCCACTCATTGGCCTAATTAATGTAGCTGTAACAGTTGAACCTCATTTGTGCGACGTCGTCTCGATAATCATATGACCATGGAACCTTTATTTTGGGGGTCAGTATTTATCGTGGTACTTTGCACTACTGCGGGACTTTTTGTTATTTTTTTAACTTTTCTGAAGATTTGAGCTGTAGAAAGTTGAATAAATAACTTCTATGGCTCATTAAGTAAATAAATTTAATTTATTTAGTGTAGCTCATGTTCGTTAAAAGTTCTGCACATATAGAGTTGTTTTTGGGGAAATCCTATTTCAGGGTTTTAGTGTCAGTGGCAGAATGGTTTTTAATATTATCGTCCTTCAAAGTGTGTTTTCCTGACAGGCCTGGTGTGGTGCCAGAGGAAGGTGTAAGCATTAGATGTTAGCATTAGCGTTTCATTCACATGTTTTCTTCAATATTCAAACTTTTATCTAGAAATAAGACTCGTGTGTGGATACAGCTGCATCTGATTCAGGTCATCATCATAACGTTTATAATCTGTATTTCTATGTGCGCTGGGAGGAGGTCGGCTACTGACAGGTCACTGCTGATGAACGGCAGAAACATTACATCTTTGTTATGCTTCCTGGAATCTGGAAGTTTTTTCTAAACTGCAGATAAAATATACATCAGAGGAGGTATGGAAACCAAAAGTGGCAATATTTATGCTAAATCTATCATCACAGTTTGGTTTACATATCGAGTTATTCAGAGTGTGACCGCGGCTCTGTTTTATCTAAAGCATGTGGTCAGACCATCTCAAAGGCCCTGTGCAAACGGTGTCCGCCAGGGAGCCATCCACAGCTTCTGATTCAGTAGTAGGAGTAGTTTTTGTAGTAAGTTTAAATTACATCATTTGGGAAAAATAATCAAAATGGGCCCAACATATCGACAGCTCTTATTGGCCATCTGTTCCTCTGGATTCTAAACAATCGGTATCGGCCATGAAAAAACCCACATCGATCGATCTCTAATTTAAAGTCCACAAAAGCACAGAGCACTGGACCTTATGCAAGATTTAAAAAAAACAAAATACTTTGTATTTACACAAAAAAAGGCTGAAGTACATCCATCCACGCCACCGTTTTTGTTTTGGTTCATTTGGGCGCTCCATCTTGGCTCATATCGGTGGTTTTCAGAGTCAACGTGATGATGTCATACTCCTATTGATTACACTGCACTTTACCATGAAATCTCCAAGAGGTGAATTCACAAATGTTTAACCTGAGAATTTCTATGAGAGACTAGAGCCAAGAACTCACTGTGTTAGAACAGCAACGACAACGACAACAACATACATCTGAGTTTGAACGAGATTCACTTTCTTTTTTTTTCATTCATACTAAAATGACAAAATCAGACCTATTCTGCAAATCGCCTATGAAGTAGGCCAAAGTTTAGTTCTAAAAATGTTTTACTTTCTGACCTCCTTTCACAAACTGAAGGACATCGCAAACTCAAACCAGACCTGCAGACTTAACCCCTCGAAGTCAGCTGATAATTATCAAGGTTATTGCTACAAATGGCTAATTTCACGTTCTGCGTCTGTTTGGTCACGGTTCAGTTTGAGTCCCAAATGACTGAATAATATATGAACATCAACACTGGCTCTGGGGTCCTTCTGAATGTTGTTCCCAAAGCCACTAAAGAGAGCCACGATGGAGCTGACCTCAGAGGCACACACACAGCCCTAACTCGCTGTGACTGGGAGAGGGGCCGCTCTCGGAGCCTAAAGCCTCCGCTTGTACCGCGGAGCCCCAAGCCGCACATTTGGCTCCAATCAAATCAGCAATGTTTTTGGCCGAGATATATATAAAACAGATGGGGCAAAACAGGAGGCGCCCCGTTCTTCTGCGCAATGGACGCATCATCTTTACCCTGCTCGTTATTTTCACCACTTCACTTCAGTTTTACAGCCTTCCGTTTGTGCAAGCGGCTCTTTGTCTAAAACTATAAAACTATAAAAAGTGGCCTTCTGCTGACAGCAATAATATCTCAACCTCTGAACCGCCGGTAACTGGAGCCCCAATGGATCTGAGGCCAGGGTGTGAACGTCGCCTTAAAAGAGCGTCTTCGAACATGTGAACACTCTCAGCTCACCTTTGACCTCTGCCGGGGGAGGGCTCATAAGGAGAGCCTAACACTCAGGGTTGGGAATTTTCAAAGTGGGAACATTTTCATGGGAATAAACAGGGAATTAACACTGCTGAAACATGTCTTTTTAGTAATGCAATAAACGATAAAAACTCAAACATCTCAGCTGTCATCGCCAAGTCTGACCACTAGGGCAAGAAGCTTTGAGAGTTTTGAGTATGGTGGAAAGGGGGTATTTATTACATTATGAGTGATTGGGAAGCACTGTTGGAAGAAGTACTCCATTTTGTTACTTGAGTAAAAGTACAGATACTGGAGCAAACTATCACATGAAAAAATCTGTTTAAGTAAAAGTATTAAAGTACCTATTTAAAAATGAATTTAAAGAGTAAAAAGTAAAAGTATTTCACACAGATTTTCAGATCTAATAAATCTTCAAATGTGGCGATTTTGATGAAGATTTGAGTTGAATTTTGTTCAACAGAAATAACTGAATCCATCGTTTTTATTTGTTTATTTTTGTTTTGCTCAAATTATGAACATGTTAAAAATAAACCCTCCGCCTTTTCAGCAGGTCTCAGACAATAATAAAAATACTTTTACTTTTCAGTCCAGTTCAAAAATGTAGTGGAGTAGAAAGTACAGATACTGCTCTCAAATGTACTGAAGTAAAAGTAAAAAGTACTTTAGTATTTTTACTATTTCCATTGGATTGAATCGCTCCGTCACTGTGGTTCTCCTTGAGGGGATGTCCTGGTCAAAGGCAACAATTTATGGTTATTCTAGAGTAGAGCAGTTACACTGAGACTAAGCATAGCTGTTAACTAGAGATACCACTGCATTACATCACACAGTGGAGCAGAGCATTTTGAGCTTTGGAGATGTAGACAGACTAATAATAAAGGGTTACTCAAACATGTGAATGAAACAAAACACAACTGCAGGTCTGTTTTTGAGGAGGGAACAGCATTAGAACATGGATTAAAGCTACAAGAGTCACTTTTGTGTAATAAAGGAACTTTAAAATATAATCCATAAATTGTGGTGACAATGTGGCTCATAGCAACAAAATAATCCACGATTTGAAATATCTGTCCATAACCACGGCAACTGCCACAGGTGTGCTGTCATTGGAACGCCCCAGGGCAGGTGCAGGACCCTCAGTGCCCAGCAGGAGGGCACCATCTGCACCAGAATGCCAAGGCTGGAGCATAGATTTACAGCCAGCCTCAGGTTCAAGAGACAGAGCTGCGAGCGAGGACTCGAGACAGAGCCGGGGTCAAGGTTTTCCAACACAGCTGTTGTTTGGTCTCATCGTGTCTCCTTCACTCTGGTCTCATCGTGTCTCCTTCAGGTTGGTCTCCTCATGTCTCCTCCAGTTTGGTCTCCTTGTGTCTCCTTCAGTTTGGTCTCCCCCTGTCTCCTTCAGGTTGGTCTCCTCGTCTCTCCTTCAGGTTGGTCTCTTCGTGTCTCCTTCAGGTTGGTCTCCTCGTTTCTTCTTGTGTCTCCTTGTGTCTCCTTGTGTCTCCTTCAGTCGTTTGTGGAACTCCAAGCACAAGGCCATCATCAGAGCTGTGAGTACACTGTCAGCCTGGAGCGTGAACCCAAACATTGTTTTTTTTATATCTTCTGATCTCAAACTGAAACCAAACCTTTTAAGGCAACTCATCTCTGTTTTTAAAGTCCATACGGGTTCAGCTCTATGTTCCCACATGGGTTATGGTCATAGACTGTACATATAAATGGACATAGCTAACCTGCTAGCCGCCGCGTTCCAAACAGGAAGTGATCATAGACACGATTCTGGCTCTATCAGCTCCATTGGCTCCAATTCACTTTCTATGTAAAAACTGTGTCCTCTCTCTCTGTAACTGCTGCTGTCAGACTCGTCATTTTGGTCTTAAATGTTCGTATTAACCCTCTACATGATCCTGGGAATTTTATTTCACTATTGTGTCTGTAAATCAAGATATGAACATTAATAACAGACAAATCAGGCACCTTCTTCACCCGAGGCTGCTCCTGCTAGTGTTAGCAATAGGTTTGGAAGGGGCGTGACCTTCAACAGCCTCGCTCCAGATTGGCTCTTTGGTTGCTATGATACTCATGGTCAGAATTCCAAATACGGAACTCTGCTCCAAATCGCCTTTATAACTGCTCTGGCCTCGATGAGCTTCATTTGGAGCCGAACGCTGTGGTGGCGTCACACTCAGTCACTTCTTTACACAGTCTGTGGTTATGGTTAAACGCTGTGGTGCGTCACACTCAGTCACTTCTTTACACAGTCTGTGGTTATGGTTAAGGTTGGGGCCTGGGTGAGGGTCGGGTTATGGATTTACTTGATGTCTTCATATTACAATTTTGCAGTGGTGGATGAAGTACTCAATCCTGTTACTAAATAAAGTTAAGTGAAAAATATACTCAAGTAAAAGTAAAATCTACTTAAGTAAAAGTATTAAAGTACCCGTTTAAAAATGTACTTAAAGAGTAAAAAGTAAAAGTATTTCACACAGATTTTCAGGTCTAATAAATCTTCAAATGTGGTGATTCTGATAAAGATTTGAGTTGAATTTTGTTCAACAGAAATAACTGAATCCATCGTTTTTTATTTGTATACTTTTGTTTTTTCAAATTCTGAATGTGTTAAAAATAAACCTCAGCCTTTTCAGCAGGTCTCACACAATAATAAAAAATACTTTTATTTTTCAGTCCTGTTCAAAAATGTAGTGGAGTAGAAAGTACAGATACTGCTCTCAAATGTACTGGAGTAAAAGTAAAAAGTACACACTGTAAAATGTACTTAAGTTCACATTTTAGGTATCTGTACTTTACTTAAGTACAGTATTTTAGTACTTTTACTTTGTTACATTCCACCAGTGCAATTTTGACTATAGAAACTTATAGCTTATTAGCTTTATACAAAGTACTACTTCACTTTTCAGTGTGCCAGCAGACGCAGTCTTGGCTCTTGGTTTAAAACACAACTCATTCTACGATCTCTCCAACACTGAGCTTTGTCTGGATCCTTGGCACAGCCTGAATAAAGAAGTGACTGAGTGAGTGTGACGTCACCCACAGTGTTCAGCTCCAAATGAAGCTCTTCGAGGCCAGAGGAGTTATAGGGGCCCATTTGGAGCAGAGTTCCAATGTATGGAATTCAGACCACGAGTATCATAGCAACCAAAGAGCCAATCTGGAGCGAGGCTGCTGAAGGTAACACTCCTTCCTGCACCTCTGGTTTACCAGGGGGCAAGCGCTTAGCAATCAAACCTGTTGCTAACGCTAGTGGGAGCGACCTCGGGGAAAGAAGGCGCCTGATTTGTCTGTTATTAATGTCATATCTTGATTTACAGACACAATAGTGAAATAAAAACCCCAGGATCATGTAGAGCGGGTTAATAAGAACATTTAAGACCAAAATGACGAGTCACGGCGTGTGAAGGCGTGCAACGAAACACAAAACAGAACAGGACCAACTCAGATTGGTCATTTTGGATCACTGTATTCAGCCCCGCCCACTCGCATTATTAACCTTGTCTGTTATTAATGTTCATATCTTGATTTACGGACACAATAGTGAAATAAAAACCCCAGGATCATGTAGAGCAGGTTAATAAGAACATTTAAGACCAAAATGACGAGTCACGGCGTGTGAAGGCGTGCAACGAAACACAAAACAGAACAGGACCAACTCAGATTGGTCATTTTGGATCACTGTATTCAGCCCCGCCCACTCGCATTATTAACCTTATTCGGCCCCACCCACTTTTGACTCTAAATGCTCTAGACCACGGTGTGGTGGAATGTTTCATTCCAGAATTTGATAAAAGTTCCGCAGTTTAAATCTGATATAAAGCAGGTTGATTTGTTTAAAATGCTCAGTGTATATATCATCTCTATAGACCTGATTTACTCAAGATCGGCCCCATGCAAACACAGCCCCATTAGTGCTCCTGCATTAGGGACATGTGGAACAAGAGGAGACCAGCACACTGTCCCATGTGGACCTCATTTTGTCCTTTCACTTTAAGAAGAATCTGCACATACTTAAGTGAATGGCATTGTGGGTCTGTTTTTGTAGTGCAGAGACGAGCAGGGATCTGTGTAGTTGCTACCGGAGGCGTTTGATCAGGAAGGTGGGTGGGAGGTGTGTTTGTGAGGGTCTCAGGTCTAGTGTTCCATCCATCGTTTCCCATGAATTTATCTTTAATAAAAACAACTGTAAATTTAATTTTGGAAATTTGATTTTCCTATAAAATAATGTTTTAACTGTAAAAATCTAAAGACGTCATGTTTTCCCAAAAGATGTGTCAGAAAGCACCTTGATTTGATGAAGTCCAATAACCCCATTATATACTCCCATTATATATAATACCCCCATTATATATAATACCCCCATTATATACCCCCATTATATACTCCCATTATATATAATACCCCCATTATATACCCCATTATATATAATACCCCCCATTATATACGTCCATTATATACCCCATTATATATAATACCCCCCATTATATATAATACCCCCATTATATACCCCATTATATATAATACCCCCTATTATATACGCTCATTATAAACCCCATTATATGTAATACCTCCATTATAAGAATCCAGGAAATCACACTGAAGGATTTTTAAAGAATTAATTGGTAAA
>KN477238.1:6922-20750 GCA_000787095.1 Periophthalmodon schlosseri
TCTCTTGTTCCTCCCCCCTCCCCTCTCTCTTTCCATATTATTATGGCACAATCTATCTCTTTACTTCCTTCCTCTCTGCCACTCTCCCCCTGACTCCTCCATTTTTTATAATGACACATTTCTCTTTCTTCCTATCTGTCTGGTCTCCCTCCATGTCTCTCCCTCCCCCTCATCCTCCTTCTCTTTCTCTTTCTCCATGTTGTTCTAATGATGTGTTCCTCTCTTCCTTCTTCCTGTCATCTGTTCTCTCCCTTACTCTCCCCCTCTCTCCCTTGCTGTCTCCTCCATGTTTTTATAATGACATGTTTCCTCTTTCCTCTTCTTCCTTTCTGTCTGGTTCCCTCCCTCTCTCTCATTCTGGTTCTAATGACACATATTATAATGATGACTCTCCCTTCCCCTCTTTCTCTTTCCACATTGATGTTTGTTCTAATGCCCTGTTTCTCTCATCCTCCTTCCTGTTGTCTGTCTGTCACTCTCTCGTTTTCCATTCCTCTATATCTTTATAATAACAAGTTTATTTCTTCATCTCTATTTCTTCCTCTTCCTGTCCGTCTAGTCCCTCCTTTCTCTCCATGTTCTTCTAATTACATGTCTCTCTCTTCCCTCTTCCTATCTGGTCCCCCCCTCTCCCCCTTTAAGCCATGTTAAAATGTTGTTACCTCATCATAAACATACCTGGAGTTGCATTTTGTTTCATTCACACATGTTTGAATAATTATTCTGTCTATCTCCAAAGCTTAAAACGCTCCGTTCCACCTTGTGATGTCATGACGCAGTAGTTTTCAAGTTAACAGCTGCCTTTTACCTTTTGTTCAGTAGAGATTTTCAATTCCAGAGCTGAAAATGATTCTAGTGAAGGGGTATGGCGTTTAAAAACACGGTGGAGCACTTCCTGTATTAACGCATGACATCACAAGGTGGAACAGAGTATTTTCTGTTTGAGAGAAGAACACAACCTAAATATGCAGGGTTTGTGTGAATGAAATAAAACAAAACTCCAGGCATGTTTTTGATAGGAAAACAACATTATAAGATTATATGATTTTTTTTTTAGTTAAAAGAAGTAAATCAAAACCACTTTCCAATTTCAAGTCAGTCCAACTTATGTATAGAAAGTTTACATTTAAAAACTTACCCCAAGTAGACCCATCTTCTTCCCAGCTCCTTTCAAAACAACCTGTGGATGAGAAACAGAGAGGGTTAAGAACCAGAAGGATAACCACTGTAACACTGAGGACATGCACACTCCACTCAGAGGTCAGGAGTCTAACCCACAAAAAATTATTGTGAACGTTCTTACCTTATTATAAACATATTGCCGTGCTGCTTCTCGTCTCACTCTGTAAAAGAAAATTACATTAATATAATCTTTCTCCAATCTTGAATTCTTCCCTCCTCTGTTATTGTATTACAGCAGCAGTAGCAGATAAGGCACAGGGAACTGCATAACCCATGATCCTTGAGGTTTCAGTGTGGCATGAAGAAATTGCTGTTATTAAACACGTTTTATATTGGAGTTCTTTGAAGTTGGAATCCAGAATCCTTGGAGGAATGTTAGCACAAAGGATCCGCAGGGGAAAAAGTAGCATTTCCACAACACTGTATTAGAGCATTTTGGGTGAACTATGTAACCTACCTACACAATATGGCATTAAACATATCTATATAAATGGGGACAAGCAGGTGACGTGAGGTATTTCTGAGAAATAAAAACACCTGTACTTGAATAAATGCCAGGTATATTTAATTCCATAAAACAATAACAGCTCCTTGGAGACAAGCAGGTGGTGGACTCCAAACAAGACAAGTTACATAGCGCTTGCCTGGGATCCAGAATACACACTTCTCCAATACTTTATAAAGATGTGAGTCTGGTCACCGGTGAATCTCCCCATTTTCAAATGGGCAAGACTGACAGGTGGATTAGCCAATCGGGTATTGGTATTGGAAAAAATAAAGGAAAAAATTGCACAGAAAGCTGAAAAACATTGCTGATATCTGCAGAATCAATGAGTGAAGCACCAAACTAAACTGTTAATCTGAGGTGAGACAAATTCAATTTTATTTGTAAATGACAGGTGACCAATGAGCTCCTTTGTTTCACATGCATCACAGAAAAAAATGAATCTGCTTCCATGATCAGGTTTGGCCAGGCTTGAGACACAACTGAGGGCATGGGGACCAGACTTAACGACAATCTACTTCAAGAAAAATCTCTGATCATATTGGCTAAGAAAATTCATATCGGACCATCCAGTTAGTCTGCCCTCTTCACAATAAATATTGTTCCATGACATTAGATTATTATTATTATTTTGTTCTTATAACCTGTTCAAGACCATGTGTTTAAAATGACAGGTTAAAACCCGACTTAAACCCAGGCTCAGTCTCTGGAGAATTCCTCTGGTTCAAGTTGGAGCCTGTCTCTGTAATACTTCTGTCTCTCATCAGATCTCTCCCATATGGTATTTTACATGTCTGCACAGTCAAAGATGAGCTACACTGTTGGAATGGTAAACTAGAATAGAGGAGAGACTTTTAACCTGAAACTTTGCATTTGACCCACATTGCTTTGCATTCAGAGCATCCTATTATTCCCCACAATGAGTTTATAAGTGCTTTTCACAACTTTCAGAGACCAGAGCGGAGTTTTGCCGTGATGATAAAGCTAACAACAACTAGCATGCCAATGCGCACTTCCTGATTATTAGAAAATAAAACACTTTCTAATTAGATGCAGATGGTACACTGACTTATTTTGACCTCAAGAGCTGTTTATACAATATATTTGTACTGCAAGACGAGACAAGACAAATTTTGCTCTAATACATGGGGAAAAAAGCAGGTCAGGGTCTTTAAGGAACTTTTTAATAAAATTGTATTTTTTAGAATAGTTTTCAGACCCAGTACTTTTACACCTACTGGAGTAGTATCATTTTGAAGTAATAGTGCTCTTTGACATTTTGCACTGCTATAATAAAACTTGGCCTGGGGGCATCACCTACTTACCTTATTTTCATGGCAATAGACATAAACAGTGCTGTTACTTCAGAACAATTTTTGACATTTTTTTGCATCACCTGCTTGTCTCTATGCAGATACATTTAATGCTATACTATGGAACATTCCTGTCCTTTTTAATTTTCATCCCTTAAGCCCTTTCACTCTCTCTTCATATGTGTTCATAACCGGTTGTTTGCCTTGTGCCTCTCCGCTGTGTAAAGACGGATCCTCTCTGTCACTGCTTCAATACAATAACAAACATATCACCAACCAGACCGGGTGCAGCTTTTTCCACACCTCTCTTCCGCATCATCTACTCCATCTGACCCTCTCCTCTGCATCCTCTGCTCCATCTGACCCTCTGCTCTGCATCATCTACTCCATCTGACCCTCTGCTCTGCACCCTCTCCTCCATTTAACCCTCTCCTCTTCATCCTCTGAAACAGAAATTAAACTAAAATATGTTATTACACTGCTTCATGTGCGTTTAAGTAACTGCAGTGACCTGACCTAATTTCCCACTCTAGCAGGCCTCTGTACCTGCTCTCTCTGCAAATACAGTATATGTATGTTTTTTCATAACAGTCATGCTTTCTAAAGATTATTACCAAATGAAACAAACAAATACAATTTGCGAAGTGGCAAAAAACCAAAAACTCAAAAGTAGTATAGCTAGTCAAATTTTTGATACCATAATATTGTAATGTAATATGTTACATTTTTATCACTGTAACTAGTAATTTATACATGGCCAACATTGGGAAACTGCTATATATATATATATAGTTATAATCTATGACATATTAGCGAGTGTGATGTGCAGCTTTTTTTTTTCATTTGTACCAAATGACTATGCAACGCTGCCGAATCCTATGCGTATCACCAATTAAGAAAATAAAATTGTAGAACGAAGTAAGTACAGAGCAGTGGGCAAATGCCAGTGGTGGTGAAAATGGGGATTGGCAATATTTCGTTTTGAAAATAAGCAATTAAAGATTGCTCAAACATGCACAAATCACTCCAAATACAACTTCAAAAGGGTAAATGAGAATGGGAAACGACTGACATGATTAAAATTTCTGAAAAGTCGATTTTGCATAATAAGTCTGCTTTCAAGTTTACAGAGGTGACCGTAGATGGTTTTATACAGGTTTCATTCATTGGTAACACAGTTGACAGTTGTTACCTGATGAAGATTTCTTTGTGTATAGGTTTTATACAGTAATAACAGGGTTGATGAAGCCGGAGTAGAAGTACCTGTAAGTTTATTTTATTCAATTTTATATAGATTTATTTTATATAGATTTTGCACTATGGTAATAGAGTTGACAATTGTTACTTGATGGATTCCCTTGTGCATAGGTTATATATATACTATTGTAAAAGAGTTGACAGTAGTTACCTGATGAAGCAGCAGCAGAAGACAAGACAGGGCAGTAGCACAAACAGCCCGATGCCGATGATAATGATGTAAACGTTCAGAGGAAGATGAAGGAACTCCTCAAAGGACATACTGGAGGTCATTGGTCAGAGGTCAGATGCCACCCCACTCTCACCTGAAGGAGAAATAAAATTATCTTACAATCACATTCTTGTTCTTGGACTATTACAGACCAAACGGGATAGACAACGCACGGAGTAATCTATATTATAATCCAGTGATCCACTTTTGAGGGTTGGGGCTAAAAGTGGGTCACAGTTCGTATAGGCTGCGTTCATGTGGTATCACAACATTGTAGAATCCCTATAGTTATAGCTTTGGATAAAGAATGCTGAGGGAGTATGTTTCTCAGCTGGCCTGGGAACGCCTTGGGATCCCCCTGGAAAATCTCGAGGAAGTGTCTGGGGAGGGGGAAGTTGGGGAGTCTCTACACAGACTGCTGCCCCCGCGGCCCAGCCCCGGATGAAGTGGAAGAAAATGGATGGTTGGAAATCATTGTTTCCTTAATAACCTCAGAAAGTGGTGCCATTATTCAGCCCCAAAGATGTGATTGTTGTCAGCTGAAAAGACTTTAAACCATAAGATTAATATGACAAGTTTGTGGAGCCAATCCCAAACAAATATTGATAAGGTTCAACTTTTGCTGAATCAAAAAGTTTGGATATTTCTTTCAAAAACAGTAAATCTCCCATAGAGTTTGCATCTGCATCCTCAATTCCTGTATCTATGTGTGTGCATTATTTTTGTGTATAACTCCTGTTTTGTTTTATTTTCGATGGCTTTGTGTTTGTCCCTTTCTGGCCAAAATACAGCTGTCCCATGATCCTCTCTGCTCTGTGTAAACTAAAGCTCTTTTGTTTTGGATTCATTATACAAGTATGAGATCACAAAGAACGACTCATCTGCTACCCTGCTCCTGTCACACAATGCATTTCCACAGTACAGATAAGAAAAAATGTTTTTTAAAAGGTAGGCCTATAGCTTTTCTGGTAGAGGGTCTGTTAACTGGTTGTCTCCGAGAAGTTATTGCTTTGCCAAAAATGTTCTGCATTATGGCATAGTCTTGTCACTATACTGACATTTTGATACCCTAGTCTAGCATTAATCTCCATGGTGCTACCAGACCAAGTTACAGGTCAGATCTGTAGAGACTGGAGAGGTGACCTCACTCACAGTAAGAATGCATCTTTTTCAAGGTATTTTTAGCGTAGCAAAACCCTGGTATTTGAATACAAGATGGATCATTTTAATGAATAGTGGAACATTCCAGACAAAGCAAGAACATCTTCATACAGACAAGCAAGTGCCATATCCTTCATCAGAAAAGTTATATAGTCCACCTTTAAGGGAATATATGTGCAAATAAATAATGTGAAGAATTCTGAAATTAAAACATTGCAAATTGCTGTAACTTGTGTTACATATTTTGGCAGTGTATATGAGCGTCTCCCGGTTCAAACCAATGAGAATGCATAGGGTGAATGGTATGTCTTATTGTCTGTAATTACATTTATGTCCTGCAGTATTTATACATTGAAATAACAGAGAGGGCCATGTCTGTGCAGGAACACTCACATGGTGTTTGTGCATTGTTCAGATGCCACAGCGAGAAACTGCCCATGATTTCAATTAGACACATATGGAAAGACAGACATATGTGACTCTTGTTACACTGCCACAATCAACATATAGATAAAGTGACTTAAAGTGCATATGACAAGTTTTCATGTTTTTCTAATTATTACCAGGTTTGGTGGGATAGTACCTGTGGTCAATATTTATCATAGTTTAACATCAGTGAAGTGACAGTTTGCCAAAGTTGTGTAGAAAAGTAAAATAAATACAAGAAGTAGTAGTTAACACTGGAATAACCTCTTTGTATCTCATATCTGCTGCCCGTGTTCAACCGTGTATATGTGTGTGTGTGTGTGTGTGTGTGTATATATATATACACACATACATACACACTCAACGATATTGAAGAATGGGTCAAATGCAGAGGACAAATTCCCTTACAGGGACAATAACATGTGTGGATATGTGTATGTATGTATGTATGTGTGTATGTATGTGTGTGTGTGTGTGTGTGTGTGTGTGTGTGTATGTGTGTGTGTATATATACAGACATACATACACACACACACACACGTTATTGTCCCTGTAAGGGAATTTGTCCTCTGCATTTGACCCATTTTTCAATATTGTTGGGGGATCTCATCAGGAGGAGTCGAGACCCATCTCCAGATTTGGAGCTAGTATGGAGCGAGTATTTGACCTATTGTGCATGTTTTGGGTTGATGGGGGGAACTGGAGTGCCTAAAGGAAACCCGCCCAGACACAGGGAGAACATGAAAACTCCATACAGAAAGGCCCGAGCAACCTGGGAGTCGATCCTGGAACCTTCTTAACACTGGTGAATCTCCCCGAGTTCAGATGGGTGTGATTGACGGGTGGATTAGCCAATCAGAGACATGCATGGTCCATCCGTATCAAAACAAATATGGCTGCTTACGATGAAAAAAGAAAGTAAAAAATATCACTGGGGACTGAAAAACATGACAGATTTCTACAGAATCAAAAAGCGAGGCACTAAACTCTGTTAATCTGAGGTGAGAGAAATTAGATTTTATTCAAAATGATGGGTGACCAATAAGATCCTATGTTACACATGCGTCAGATAAAAAAAAATGTGTTTGGACGTCCGTGTGTGAGCTTTGTTCGAAGTGCGGCAGATGGAGGGGAGACCAGACTGATATCCGTCTGTATAAAAAATACAGAGATCAGTCTGGGTTTGCCAGGCAACATGTTCAGCACTTCATTGTCCTTAGTGTCAAACTCTGAGGCCTCTTTACGCCACTTTGATGTACAGTTTATGAGCGTCGTCAAAATGGGCACTTCACCCCCCACCCCCCTCTCTGTTTCCCCATATCTCTGTCTAACTATTCACCCTCTCATTCAGTCACTATAAACCTGGGTTTACACCATATACTGTATATATAAATGGACATAGGTAAGGTGCTAGCCGCCGTGTTCCAAATAGGAAGTGATCATGGGCGCACTCACGGCTCCATCAACTCTGGCTCCAATCCACTTTACATTGAAAAATTGTCACCCCTCCCTCTGTAATTGCTGCAGTGAGCCTCGCCTTAAAATGTTCATATTAACTCGCTCTACACAATCCTGGTGTTTTTATTTCGCTATTTTGTCCGTGATTCAAGATATGAACATTAATAACAGACAAATCAGTCACCTTCTTTCCCCATGGTCACTCCCATTAGAGTTAGCAAATGGTTTGATTCATAGCGCCAACTCCCTGCTAAACCAGTGGTGCGGGTGAGAAGGGGCGTTACCTTCAACAGCCTCGCTCCAGATTGGGTCTTTGGTTCCATATTTGGAATTCCAATATGGAACTTGGCTCCAAATTCGCCCCTATAACTGCTACCCTCGATGAGCTTCATCTGACTGGAGCCGAACGCTATGGGCGACGTCACACTTCTTTATACAGTCCATGGTTCGCATTTATCCTAACGCCTTTATTTTATTCAGTGTCGGTTCAAGCTGCCAGAAAAATGTTGCTTTCACATAATTGCCACCTGATTTACGGTATATGGACAGATTTCTGTTCAGTTTTGGATGGACTCCCGTTACTATGACAACATTTTGTAATTGCACACATACACTAATCTTGGATATTGTACTGTTTTAACTTTAATTTAATTCATATTTCATAACTATTCAGGGTTTTATAGTGTAAAAACTATTTAGACTATTACTATTTCAGTGACCATTTCACTTGTGACAAAACTTACTATGTATTTTTTAGATTTTAAGTGCATATGACAGGTTACATTACTCACTACTTTTTACATTTTTCATTATGTTACTTCCTGGTTGGACACGGGCAGCAGATGTGACATATGTAGAGGTAACACCTCAGCTGTCACCTAGCAACCATAAAGTTAACAAAAGCCAAAACTAAATTGCAAAATAGTTATGATTAGACTAATAACAATAGATGACAACACCTTTATTTTGTGGCTTGAAGGCTTAAACTGCCAGAAAAATGTCGTCCTTGCACATAAAGTGTAGAGGGAAGGAGGGAGGGCGATTCTGTTTTAGAACTCAGAAATACTTCCTGTATTTTGTACTTTTCTTCTCAACTTTTTTTTCCCACAAACTGCCACTTAACTGATGTAAAACTGTGACAAATAGTTAACACAGATACTATCCCGCCAAACCAAGTAATAATAAGAAAAACATGAGAACCTGTCATATGCACTTTAAATCCACATACTAAGTTTTTAACCTGGTCATAGCACTGGCATATAGTACATTGCTCACTGTTTCTGTTCTGTTTTCTGGTGTTGAGGTTAGAAGCTGGTGTACAGTATACTGAATGTGAGACAGACGTAGCAGTAATCTTAGTGAAGTCTGTGAATCATTGATAGAGCTTCAGCGCTGAGCAAATGAACGAGGGACCGAGAGAAAACAGGGGAAATACTACTGCTGCTGGTTAGGGGTGGGTGATATTGACGAAAATGATCACCTTGACATTGCATCATTTTGGTAATTGTGTTCAGACAATATTTTAACAATGTATTAGGAATGTGCTCTTGGTTGAGGTTTTGCGTTAAGTATTGCACAAAAAGTGAATGGACCATAACATTAACCAGAAAAGTGCAAAGAATATCACTATGTACACATTTTTACAAAAATACACTAGATGTTTCATTTTGTTTTTGAGGTCATTTTTAATAGTTTATTAATACTTAGTTATAAATGATATACTCTATACATTCTAATTTCGTCTAATGTACTACTACTACTACTACTACATGGTGTAATATGCAGAAGACAAATTTCTCTATGAGGACAATAAAGTGTACGTTAAAGGTGCACTGTGTAAGGTCTCTGGTGGGGCGGTCCGTCACCTTACTGTCTCCATGGAGATGCTTTGTCTGGAATGTTCCACAGTATGGCATTAAACACTTCTATATTGCATTTATTCAATTACAGGAGTCTTTATTGCTCAAAAATACGTTGAAACATGCATTTCTACTGTGAGTGGAGTCGCTTCTCCACAGATCTGACAAAGCAATAACATCTCTATGGAAATAAGCAGGTGGCAGACCCTCCACTGTAAAAGTTACATAGTGCAGCTTTAAGTAATTTTCTCTGGCTACAATTTGGAAGAAATCTTTTGAGTTAAAGATATATACTTGACAATGTAGAACATTCAAAATTTCTAAACAAGAAAAAATGGAAAAGTAAATATAGCTTCATTCTGAGTGCCGTCTCTTTGAGTAAATCCTGGTTTGAAACATGGCTTTTGTGGTTTGGAGGATCAGATGAAGGACAACATTTTCTAGCAAACAAAACATTTCTGTAAAATGTCAATAATACACAAATGAAAAAAATGATATTTATTTAGTTTTTTTCTGTAAAGCTTTGAAATTCTGAAAGTAAATATGACCGAAATTACTGGGTTTTCACAAAGTGGTAGTTGTATAGTAGGCTAGTAGTAGGCATAGTATTAGTCATAATAGTACTATTAGTAGTAGTATAAGCTGCAGAAGAAGGTGGCTAGTTGTATTAATATTAGTGGTAGTGGTAGTAGTAGTAGTAGTAGGTGATGTAAAAGTAGTAGTATTGTAAAAGTACTTGTCAAAGAACTACTAATAGTTGAGGCCATCATGGCAACAGTATAGTAGGCTAGTAGTAGTATAGTATTTATATATAATCCAATGGTATATTTTACTTACCATTAAATATTTGCATAGTTTGAATAAGACTATTTAAAAGGACCAGGAGTTAAAGTACATAAAAGTAGGATAAGTAGCTCTATATTTTCACAGGCACCAAACCAGCAGTGAGTCTAAACACTGTGTCTCTAAAATGTGAACGCACCACTTAAGTCTTGCTCTGACAAGTTTGGATATTTTAAGATGAAATGCTACAGCTTAGGCAACAAAGACTGTAAAACAGTGTCACTAGGGCTGGGCGATATGGAAAAAAAAGAATCACGATTTTTTTCCCGCCATATTGATCAATCTCGATTTTCAATTTGATCTTCCATTTTATCAAAAACATAGACAGGTGTTGTCCTGTGTTAATAGGTCCTATGTTGATAATAATTCTGGGGAAATCCAATTTAAAGTTAGGAATGAGTTATATAATATACTAAGCCTAAATATAATATATTAAGCCTAAACGCATGTGCGCCGTACCGCTTTCGACAGAAACACGTGCACGTGCACTCTACCGCCATCAGTAGAAACATGTGCAGTGTCCGTACGCTAAATTAGGTCTTAAAAAAGATCTGTTGTGCTGTGTCTGCTATGTAGCTATAATGTTTGACACCTGCGGACCATTATGTTATAATTTGAACATTTTAAACTGCTATATTCATCTAAAATGACTTAATAAAAGAAACAAGTCTGCTGACCTCCACGTTACAAAACTGCGGTGCCCAATAGGATCTGACGTTGCTGTAAACGTCATCACAACAAAGAGCCAGAACGTGCGATAGATGCTGCAGATCAGACTAGCGAGCAGCATATTTTTTCCATTTGTACCAAAATAACTACGTTGCTGATTAAGAAAATAAAATTGGAGAACAAAGTCGGGGGATTGATCGGTAACATGGCGTTTTGAAAATAAGTGATTAAAGGTTGCTCAAACATGCATGAATCTCCAAATACAACTTCAGGCGAGTAAATGGTGAGAGGAAACAACTATAACATGGTTAAAAGCTCTAAAAAGTCAATTTTGCATAATACATCTGCTTTAAGTTTCACTCATAAATTATGAGAAACAGTTGTTTACTTTCCATAACACGAATTATAATGATAAGAAGCACCAGAGGAGAGAGAGAGGAGAGCTGCTGCTGGACCAGAGGGTGGGAGGGGGGCAGACGGCACCACGCACACAGAGGCAGAGGGAAGGAGACCCTGGACTTTTAGTCAAACTGTGGCAGATTTAAGTCTAAAGTTGTGAAACGCTAGGACACGTGAGACATAAAGAGATGCACAGTGGTCCTGATTCAGTTTTTCTCTTCATCCCCACACACTGTTACTGCCACAGGATTGGGGTGACATTGATTAAAATGTGGTTTACTTATCATCGAGATCGACCAAAGTTTAGATCACGATCCATCAATCTTTCGATATTTGGCACAGCCCTAGTTGTCACGATACTATAATTTCAAACTTGATTTCAATACTAGGGAAAAAGTTTGATACTTGATACCAATTTTGACACCACGATGAAAAAAAAAACCACTCGGACAATAGAATGTAATTTTCAACACAGAATAATAGTGCTTTGTTCAGGTTCTATACTGGTGTTGAAAAAGTTTAAGATTACTCTAAAACTGTTCCAGAAAGATCAAATTTTGTTTATGAGAATAAATAATGTTTATGAGTTTTTTCAGTACTGATACTTGTTAAATTGAGTAACTATTTTCAATACTGGTTTTAGTATCAATTAGTATCTGACTAATACTTTTGACCACTCTAATTTTGAATAGAATTGAGTTTAAAATGTATACATACCTATGAAAACTTAATCCCAATTATGTCCAACTGCAAAACTTGGCAAACTTGGGAAACTTGCTCATGACTTCCAAATTATGACATATTTTAAATCTGGAAATCCTTAACTTTCGAAAATGGTTTTCAGTCCAACTTAGTCACTGAACTCTTACATGTTGCCACTGAAAAAATATTATTTACTCCTTGCAAGATTTCTCAATAGTTTTAAAATCAAAGTTTAGCGTGTCACAATTTTGTCAAAAAGTGCAGAAATCTTCCAAATATCTTCAGAAAAAAATCCAGTTACAAGTGCAAAAAGTAAATCCAATCTGATAATATAATGACTTCAAGTTAGACTTTTGCTTGTATCTTGCGTTTTAAAATCTCCAGGTAGAGTTTCCTGTCTCCAAGACTGGTCGTTTACTCCATAAATCTTGATAATTTTCACATATCAGGGTCATTAGACCATCCTTCATCTGTACAAGACGTTGTAGAAAGTCTTGATAAATTGGTTTTCTGAAAATATTGCGTTTAAATTTGAGTTTGAAATGTTTTTCTGGCTCTTCTCAGGGTAGTAGTAGTAGTGGTAGTTGTTCTCTGTCGTTCGTCCTTCGTCTAATGTTCCCACTGCACTTCACAGCCTGCAGTTTGTAAACAGATCCTGGTCATGTGACTCTCTCTCCTATCTTTCCCTGCTCTCTCATTTGCTCTCTTTCTCTCCCTCCTCTTCCCTCTCTCTTCTCTCTCACTGCTCTCTCACTCCCTCTAGCTTTCTCTTTATTCTCCCTCTCCCATTTTCCTCTTTCTTTTTCTACTTTCTCTCTCCCCCCTTTTGTCACTCTCTCCTCTCTCCTTTCCTCTACATCTCTCTTTGTCTCACTCTTTATCTCTCTCTGAACTTTCTCCCCTCCTCTCTCTCTCACCATCTCTCTATCTCCTGTCCCTGCCTCTTGATTTCCTCTCCTCTTTCTCACCTTTCCTACCCTCTCTTTCTTTCTTTTTCTCTTGTTACTCTCTCTGCTCTCACTTGATCTCTCTCTTGCCCTCTATCCCTCTTTGTCTTTCTTTTCTCTCCCCCTCATTTTCTCTCTTTGTCTCACTCTTTATCTCTCTCTGAACTTTCTCCCCTCCTCTCTCTCTCACCATCTCTCTATCTCCTGTCCCTGCCTCTTGATTTCCTCTCCTCTTTCTCACCTTTCCTACCCTCTCTTTCTTTCTTTTTCTCTTGTTACTCTCCCTGCTCTCACTTGATCTCTCTCTTGCCCTCTATCCCTCTTTGTCTTTCTTTCCTCTCCCCCTCATTTTCTCTCTCCTGTCCTCTCTCCTTCCTTCTCTCTATCTTTGAACTTTCTCCTCTCCTCTCTCCCGCTTACCCTTCTCTCTCTCCCCTCCTTTCTTTCTCCGTGTCTATTTGTCCCTCTCTGTCACTCCTTTAACTCTCTGCTGTCTCACCCTTTTCTCATCCTACCCTTTCTCTTTCTCTCTGTATCCACTCTGTCCCCCCTTTTTCTCACCCTCTCACTTCTCCATCTTTTTCTCTCCAACTTTGAAATTTCTACCCTCCCCTTTCTCTCTATCCTCTCTCTCCCCTCTCTTTCTCTCTCCATCTTTGAACTTTCTCCCCTCACTCTTCTGTCTCCTGTGCTATCGCTCTCTCTCTCTCATCCTCTGTCTGTACTCTCTCACTTGCTCATATCTGTCACACTGTTCCTTTCCCTCTCCCTCTCTTTCTACTCTCTCTGCCTCTCCTTCCCTCTATTCTCTCTCTCACCCTTTCCCTCTCCTATCGCTCTCTCTCTACTACCTTTATTCTCTCTTTCTCCCTCTCTCTCTCTTCCTAACCTCCTCT
>KN477238.1:20812-49126 GCA_000787095.1 Periophthalmodon schlosseri
CTTTCCCTTTCTCCTTCTTCTCTCTCTCTTTCTCCTTCTCCCTCTCTCTCCTCCTACTCCCCTCTCTCTCCATTCTCACTCCCCCCTCCTCCTAATCCCTCTTTCACTTTTAATCAAATATCCAGGAAAAGGTGGAAAAACACTGGTGTAAACTTCGTAGGAAACCAAGTCACTGAGTGAGTAACTTCCATTCACCCTTATGTAAGTTTGGATCAGTTTACCTCAAATGACTCAAGCAATCAAAGTACACACGTAAGAACTTACTAAAGTACAAACTTCAGCTGCCTATTTTCCATTTTATCTGTCCAACATAATTATGCCTGAGCTAGTGTTATTAAATATGTATTTTATATCACAATCTTGGTATAGTATTCAAACTTAAATGGCAAACTTTTCTGACAGCTATTGTGATTGCGATTGCACATTGTAAACACCTCCATGAGCATAACTTTTGAGAAAAGACTGAAATATGAACTGATGAACTAATGAAAAATCCCATGCATTTCAGAACATGTTTAAAGTGGTCTAAACTACAAGTACAACAAGATTTTTCTATATGAAAGACAGGATATTTTGTTCTTTGCAGAGGAGATTGCTTCCAACCTTCTCACTATGAGGCAAGAATGATAACCTCAGCCACTGAGCCACCACCACGTACCTGCACCTGTCGTTTTGTAAGTTGCTTGCTCCAGCTGCTTGCTTCACCACCTTGATCATGTCAGTATGTTGTAGGAACGGCAAGGCAACCACTTCTTAGTCAGTCTGTCTCATGGCATCTGTGGCAACAAAAACATATTTATAAATTATTAAAATAAAATATTTCAAACTAAACTGATAGTTTTTAAACTCCATATACACCTTCACTAGAAATATTTGGATGATTTCAGACCTTGAATTGCCAATCTCTACTAAATAAAAGGTAAAAGGTAGCTGTTAACTTGAAAACTACCACTTCATGACATCACAAGGTGGAATAGAGTTCTTTGAGCTTTGGAGATGTAGACAGACTAATAATAAAGGGTTACTCAAACATGTTTGAATGAAACAAAACACAACTCTGGGTATGTTTTTGATGAGGTAACAACATCATAACATGGCCTAAAACTCACAAGAATCAATTTTGCGTAATATATGATCTTGAAGTGTGTGAATATTAAAAAATATATATATTTTGGTTTATTATGGGAAATGTATATGTATTAAAAAATACAATAAAAAAGTAATATTTCATTTTACTATTTGGACCTGCACCCTCTCACCGTATATGCACAATTCTGTCTGGTTTGGAGTGCAGCATCCCCATCTAGTGGACACTCATAAAGTAAACAGGGTGCTCCGGTTTCCCCCATCAACCCAAAACATGCACAAAAGGTCAAATCCTGCAGCTAAGGTAGTCCTGACCAAGACTAGCTCAAGATCTGGAGATGGGTCCCACTGCTCCTGACGGGTTTAACCCAGTGGCACTGGTTGAAGAATGGGTCAATGCAGAGAATGAATTTCTGTCACAAGTCATCAATAAAGTATACCTTACCTTACCTTACCTTACTAAATATACCAGGGCTAAACTATAGCCAAAATGGTTTTTCTGGGCTCAATATTTTCATTTCTTTGTATTAGTGGGACAAGTTAGCTATTTTTGTAGAACTATATATATTTGAGCTGAGTATTGAAAACAAAAATATATGGTTTATTATAGATGCTAACTAATAACAAAAGTATTTCACGCTATTTATTAACAGTTGCAGGGTTTCAGATGACATCACAACATTCTATAGGCCAATAAAACTGAATACAGATGGGGGGCAGCTAAAAAGAGTACTGTTAAAATGCAGATTTTGTTATAATACAGTGAGTTCTACAGTCTATTTAATCATAATGATCGGTTCAACATTTGTGCATTTACCTTTTGAATATTTCTTGGCAGAGTGCAATGTGGTGGGTGTCAGATTTTAGAATGACATTAGCTGCAAAGTATCAACTGATTACATTGTATTTTGCCATGACAGCCAAAAGGTAAATGCACAAATGTTGAATCTGCTAATTTCTATTAGTGACTAGACCCAATAACTCACTGTATTACAAGAAAAATCTGCATTTTAACAATATTAATTTTCGCTGTCCCCATATGTATTAAATATTATTGGCCTACAGAAAGTTAAATGATGTCATCTGAAACACAGCCAATGCACATTTAGACAAGGCATAAAGTATTTACAGTATTCTCTTTTATCAACATATTTTCTGTATAGCAATTAATCACACTTCAAAATGTGTATTCATGACAGACCTAACTTGTGGTCACTCTACTGGCACCTCTGCTATATAAACACATTGAAATACACATTTTCTCCAACAGAGGACGCTGCCCGACCACATATGTATTATGTTTAAAGCTGCAGTTACACGTGGCGGCGCTGTTTTCTGTTTATATCTGGTTTTGAATGAAGCAATCTCTACTATGCAGTTTTGTTTTTTATAAATGTTTGACCTACATTTGATCTGTGGCCAGTTTGAGCGAGTTTGGACATGTGGTTTACAGAAGGCCTTGGCTCCTCTGCAGATGGGGCTGTCAAAGTGTTGTTCTAGAGTAAAAAAAATAACAGATATGATCAAAACCACATGTTATCTTTGGGTTGTTTTGGTAGTAAATTTATGTGTGTAATACAGCTCCATCTAGCGGACACAGTTGTTTTCCTAATAAAACATAGGCTAGCTTACCTTATGGTAGATGTAAATAAGATATTAATCAATACTAAAAACTAGTCTCAAAACTAGATACTTATTTGAAAAAGCATCAATACAAAAAAAAGTCACATTCACAGGACAGAAATGAACATTTCTTGAATAGCTTTAGAATGATCTTGAGATGTATCAGAACAAGTATAAGACACACACCCATGGACCTCTATGGAACCTACCTGGACGACTGAGGGATTACACAAGGCCACATGGTAATAATATAAAATAAAGTACTACGATTTAATGTTGAAAATGACATATTAGATTTAGAACAGAAAATTCAAAAACAATTAACTTACCTAAGGTCTATCAGCCGGTTTAATGTGGGCATGTAATTTTTGCTCCATTTCAGTATATACATTAGAGGTGGGTAGAGAAGCAAAACATTGTACTCAACTTAAACTACTGTTACCTCAAAATAATATTACTCAAGTAGAAGTACAAGATAGAGATGAAAGAAATTCCCTAAGTAAGAAAAAAAAAGTAAAACAAGTATTTGGAGAAACTACTACTCAAGTAAGAGTAATTTTAAGAGTAAATGTCTAGATGTAACACCTGATTTGTAATTTGTTAACTGGAAGGACAAAATATAAAATAATGCACAGTATTTGGTATTTTCAAAGGATAAAAATCAACTGAACAACTACTACTGCTACTACTACTACTACTACTACTACTACTACTACTACTACTACTACTACTACTACTACTACTACTACTACTCCACAATATTTATTACATTGTCTGCAGTCTTTGTCCAGTTTGCAACAGATTAGAATCAGGATTGAACCAGATCTAAAACAGGACTACACCAAGACTTAAGAATTTGTTGTCTTACGTCTTGTATTTAGAGCTCCTCCTCCTGCTACTATTGCTACTACTATTACTAATGCAATGTCTCCACAATACTGTATTCATTCTATTCTATGCTGCCTTTGTCCAACCCTGAACCAGGTCTGAACCAGGATTAAACCAGATCTAAACCATTTATTGTCTTGTAGTAGTAGTTAGAGCTACTACACACTACTACTACTACTACTACTACTACTACTACTACTACTACTACTACTACTACTACTACTACTACTACTGTGACTGCTACTGCTACTATGTCTCCACAATATTCATAGTTCATAGTTTATGCTTTTGTCCAGTTTGCAACAGGACTAAACCAAGACTTAACCATAATAGTAGCTAACCAAACTTTCTGTGCTGTCTTGTGTCTTATATTCCTCGACTCCTCCTGTCTCTGTAGCAGTGCATAAGTACATGGGGCGGTCCGTCAGTATAATGTATGTAAATGTGTCTCTACTTTAAGAACTGGACTAAACGGGATCTAACTGGTCTAAGCTCTGGACCAGACTAAACCGGACTGGAGTCTAGAGGCTAGAACGGATCAGGGACCTGCCCATGCTCTCACTGAAGGGACAGTATAGGCTGTTGATAATTAGTCAACAACTTTGTCTCTCAACTTTAATTTTTTCAATAAATGTCAAATTAACTTGATATTTAGGGCTTGATATTTAGTTTAACTTTTCTTTGCACTAGTGGGGAACATTTGCTTTTTTTTTTTTTTTTTTTTTTTAATTACAACAACATTTGAGCTTTAGAGGGTTGAATAAGCAGAGCTGGGCAGAGTAGGCAAAAAATAAACTTAGTAAGAGTGCAGTTCTACTTTAGTAAGAGTAGTTGTCTAGACCTAACATCTGATTTATAATTTAAAGTTAATGTAATTGGAAGGCTAAAAAATACTGAAAATTGCCAAAAATCTGGTATTTTCAAAGGATAGACCTTAAAAACATGAAAAAACAAAATCATATCTGAAGCAGCAGTGCAAGAAACACAGATGTTCAAATCATTTCATATTGTCAACATAAAGCTTTTGTCACTTGTAGACTTCCTCACAGTGGTAACTGTAACCACAACATTTACTGAAGCAACAAGAGTGCTTTTACACTGTACAATATATTACTGTACTATTAGTACTACTACTACAACTGAATGAACTTTTGACTCTGCCGAATGAGCTGTTTTTTACTTAAAGTGGGTCGACCCGTTTGTCTTTAGTAGAGTTCTGCCCAGAGCTAAAAACACAGAAACAAGATTTTAAAAGAATAAGGGTGTGGCATACATTTTGGAAAATATTTTGTTGTATATTTATTATTACTAAATCTATTATTATAATTAAAACAATATTTCATAATATAAAACAAATATAAACCATAACTTTCTTCAGGGCATATGGCTCTCACAATATAGATCAAATGTACATGATGATATTATCTACCATTCATTTTTTAATTTATAGGTAGAGATATTTTCTTATGGCAACGTTCCCAGATTCATCATCATTCTGAAACCCATGGATATAACTCTATGGGAGGTTCACTGTTACTGTTCACTTACATTAATTAAAGAAATATCAAAAGGTATGATCTGCAAATGCTGAACCTTATCATTACTTGTTTGGGATTGGCTCCACAAAATTACCATATTAATCTTACTGCCTAAAGTCATTTGACAACTGACAATGATCACATCTTTGAACTTGAATAATGGCACGAAAATAGTAATTTCACTTTTGTTTATTTACTGACAAAGAAGACATTGAACTTTGTGCCAGTTTTTGTTTCATGTGGATTACAGAGATATTAACCATAAACCAGGTCAACAAATCTGCAATCTGACAGTTAAACAGCAAATTCCACCACAGAATTCTGACACTGTTTAAGTGTTCTGCAATTTATGGTTGTGTAAATCGATTTGCATGAGGAAAAAGTATTATATTTTATTATACATTTCATGGTAGTAGCAGTATGAGTTGTTGCAGTAGTAAATTAGCTGTGGTCATAGTAGTAGCAGCAGCACCAGTAGTAGTAGTAACAGTACTAACAGTAGTAATAACAGAAGTATAACTTGTACTATGTGAGACATTACTTTTGTGAAATACTTTGACCTGAGTACATACCTGAGTACATACCTGGAGTAGTCGGTCCCTCTGGTGCAGGTGAGTCATGGTAATAATAGGATTGTGTTGGTTAATAACACAGTAATGGATGTGTAAGCTGCTGTCTGGACTGAGCAAGGACACTCGCGATCAACTGTAACATAAACAAAGATATGTATGAACTTGGGATGCATGAAGATATGTATGAACTTGATTTTGATTTACACTATCAGTCAAAAGTTTGGACACATTTTTTGATGCTTTTACACTCTCACTAAAAGCATCAAACCATTCTGGGGAATTTGAATATAAAATATAAAAAAATATTTACTTTAGTTATTTTTCTTTGCTACATAATTCCATATATCTTGCATCATATATTCGATGTCTTCTGTATACAACTAAAATGGAGAGAGTAGTAAAAAAAAAAAAAATAAATAAACATTGAATGGTGGTGTATCTAAACTTTTGACTGGTAGCGGATATTTTTGCTTTATGCAATTATTTATTATATTTATTATCTTTATGTAAGCCTGTTAACCACAAGCTTGATGTCACTTGATGTTTATGGTGGCACAAGTAATATCTATTTGAATAAATTCATCTCACACAATTTTTGGAATGTTTTTTTGTCTTTATTGTCCCTGGGCTGACACAGAAATGGCTGCCAAACTGCACCTCTGGCCCCTCTGACCAACACCAATCACATTCATGATAAGGTGGGTGAAGTGTCTTGCCCATGGACACAATAAGTATGCACTGGTCTGACCTAGGATCAAACCACCAACCTTTGAGTTTAGGCAATCATATAATGACATAAAGGTTGCTATTAAATATATGTATGTCTATGGGGACAGTCAACTTGGCATTGAACTTAACCCACCCTCACAATAATAATATTTTTTCAGAGATGACTGCAAATTAATTTTATTCTTAAGTTCAAAAAAGAATGTGTACAAACTTATGTTAGGTACATAAACAGACACAAATAATACATAAACAGGTCTATAATGTCCTTAAATTTGAAAAATGTTTTTTATAGAAGAATTTCATAGAGTTGTTACTGAAATGCAAGTACAACAGTAGGCCCATAATAGCATGATTTTGAGTCACATAAACCTGTATATTGTAAAGTGTTTTTGACACGTTATAATGCTATACCACCAAAATAAGTGGAAAAGATCAAAGTAATTTGTAATATCTATAGGCCTTATGGTTACTTGGTTACTAGACAACAATTTGTGTTAAATGAGAGCATTATTTTAGCCAGTATTCTAATATTCTAACTATAGTAAATATTCCTTGCCAATAAATCGTTCTATTAATAACTTACATTCTTTTTTAAGACAATACAATAGGAGATGTGTTTACCTTGTTGACATGTTTTGGCTGCTAGCTGCAAGCCTTCTTCAGAACAGTTCTGAAGGAGGCTTGCAGCTAAGAAACTAGGTTCATTAAAAAAAAAAAATGCAAATTGTTCTGTTGTATGAGTAGCTTTAAGTCCCCATGGTCAACTTGACATTGAATTTGACATTTCTATATCCTATATTGGGCTACCCCCAAAGTACATTGAAATATATGATCTTACTTGTATCTGAATGGCTAGACAAAAATTTGTTCTAAAACAAAATGAAAGAATGACTAAGACACTTGCTTTTCAAATTCTAAAAGATCAGAATTAACAGTTTATAATTGATGTTTAATAAGGCTTTTATTACACAAGTTAATTATTATTACTATTAAAATAAGTATAGTTTTTGCATATTGCTTGTCTTGTGAGGTATTGCACATTAAAACAGTCAAGTGTCCATGATATCTTGTCATTGAATTTGGCATGTAAAAATCTCTTATATCTCAAATGTGAGTTGTATTAAAAGCATATGGATTTGGTTGTCATTTTATACTTTAGTTTAGCCATAAAATGTGTGCTACATGATTTAAGAGCGAAAAAAGGTCAGATCCAGAAATGCATATAGTGAAATTATAATTGTTGCATGATTCAGTTTAGTTTTAGGTCTAATTTCAAATCTTAAATCTCTAAAAAAATGTAAATAAATGTCCGGATTAGATGAAAACGGGCGTGCTGTTGCTGGGTAGGTCTCAAACGCCCTTCTCCAAATCATTCTGCGTGACTTTAGTGGCTTGTGTACTGTCTCCACTCTCTATACTACACACCAAATCCAGTATTTTTCCATCAAGTCCTGCGCTCTGGCCCACGTGACGCAGAGGGAGCAGAAAAAACGCTGTCATGCTCGCATCCTCACTTCACCGCTCGAGCCCTCTCTACGCGCGCGCCCCGCTTTCCTAATTCAGATAAATGCGCACAAACGTCCCCGTGCTGCTGATGGTGTCACTTCATATTTATAAAGTCCATGGTCCACTTTGATACCGCTGAAACCAAATCTTGCAGCGCGGGTCGCTTTCCCTAACCTCGTGCGTACATGACCGAGTAACCACTCCCACTCGTGGCTGGTGGAAAATTACCAGCTTACAAGCAACAGGCAAATGAATGGTCCACAGCGCTCAGACGGGCAGGATACCTGCGCATATCAGGCCATGTCCTTTACGGAGAAGTGCTATTTATAAAGTCTGAGAGCCGCTAAACTAAAGTGCTTCAAACCGCCGTGTTCGCGTTTGTTTTGCAAAGACACGCGCTGTGCTTTAAATGCGCTGTGTTGGACAGTCATAAGGCGTAGTTTAACCCGCACAGATATAATAAAAGCATGCAATACTATTCTGCTCTGATAAGCCGAGTCCATTCTGCGAGAGCGGAGTCTGCCCTCTCTTTCTCTACGGGCGGAGGAGTCGCGTGGGCGCTTGAGCGAATTGAAAATGACTGACGGGTGTTTGGACCAATCGGGACACAGATGAGGAGTCCCCGCTCTCGGTTCGGCCTATCAGGAGGCTCCGGGGGCGGCGCTTCGGTCCAAACTTTCCGCGGCGCCATCGGCGGAAAACTAAACCGAGATGGAATCTCCCAGTCTGAACCGGTTTCAACCGGTTAAGAGTGAGAGCTTCAGAGGAGAGAGCGCAGCGCAGCCTCCGCACCGCCCCGCTGAAAAAACACATTTAAACACAAAAATTACACTTACTTTGATTTGGAAAATGTATCGCAGGGACAAATTCCGACCGTAATAGCAGTTTGGGGATCCATAAGCTGCAGACATCCCTCAGAGCTGGAGCTGGACTCAGACACAACCAACGCTGCAAAATAGGAATAATTTTGTCAGATCAACTCTTTTCCTCACCCGGTCACGGTGCGTGGACTTTCCCCGCGGGATCCGCTCTTTTCTGTCAGAGCCGTGGACTTTAGGTAGGTACAGGACTAGCCCCGTGCACCGTGCCATGCTGTCATCACTGTTATTATTTCTCTGCCAATTTCCTGTTACAAATACGACGCATTTCACGTATAATTTAACGTACCCACATCATGCTGCCTTTAGTAAAACTTGCAGAAATCATTGAGGTATCCTGAATTGGCTAATTGCTAGCTTCCGTTGATTACTTTTCAAGGATTAGAAAAACTGTCAGTTGAAAGTGTTGTAACTTTTGCAAGCCAACTTGTGCTAACATAAGAATTAAACCTTCTGTTTGCTTGATTAAACGTGTAAAAGTGCACGTTTAATCTTGCATTTTCCACCATAACTTAACAGCATCTTTCTGGCTAGTTTATGTGCGATATTGATGTTGCTAGGTTGTTGTGTTAGCTAAAATAGCATCTGTCATCGCAAAAGTAGTAACTCGGGCTAATCCTTGTAGCAATTGAGTAACTTTTAGTGGATTTATACCCTTAAAACCCACGCAAATCGCTTTAAAATAGCTGCTGAGGTCCTCGTTGCTTTGAGATTGTTGGTGGGAGTGGTAGGAGTCGCCAATGAAGGAGCACATGTCAACTGTTTGCGAGTACGACGCCTCCAAAAGCGTGCTAGAGGGAGTTAAAGAGATACGCACTGTTTTGGATCACGACTGGTAATGCAAAATATATTAGGGATTTAGAAGAGAGTTTTCTTTTCTACTTTTTCCTCTCTTTTTAATCCTTATTGTATTACAAGTTTAAGAGAATTGAGTCCATTCCAAACAAATGCCATACTGTTTACTCACCGTATACCCCCATATGAGTCTATGGTAGCGCATGGAATCCTTATTGAATCATTTTATTGAATACAATTTTTGAAGTAAATATGTCACTTATCATTGCCTCTACTAATCAAAAAAGGAAGGATTAAATATTAAAGGGCCTATATTACGCTATTTTCTGATCTTTGTTATAATGTTGTTTCCTCATCACAAACATACTTGGAATAGGGCTCAACGATATGGCTAAAAAAATAAAATCTCAATTTTTTTACACGCACTGGACGATTATGATTTTAATTGATTTTAATCGGAGTCAGAGAACGGACTGCTCGTCTCTCAAGCAGTGGAAGCTCTTTACATTTTCTTGATCATATCCTACTATTGAAGTATAATAAGATGATTTCATTTGTTTAATTGCACAATAACCTGCGTTGCCAGTACAAAAGTTAAGAGTGAACTTGATAATGATCCTCGATTTCACAGTTTCGCAATTTTTAATCTCGATGATTAAAAATGCAAATTAATCAGATGAATTGGATTCATTGCCCAGCCCTAACCTGGAGTTGTGTTTTGTTTCATCCACACATATTAAACACACAAATCTTGCATATTTAGGCTGAGTTCTTCTTTCAAACAGAAAACACTCTGTTCAACCTTGTGATGTCATGGTAATACAGGAAGTGCTCCATTGTATTTTAAACTCCATACAGCTTCACTAGAATCATTTGAATCAGCCGTCAGGAATTGCCTCTACTGCCTCTCTACTGAACTAAATGTAAACTGTAGCCGTTAACTTGAAAACTACAACTACATGATATCACGAGGCAGAACAGAGCATTTTGAACTTTGGTGATGTAGACAGAGTAATAATAAAGAGTTATTCAAACATGTGTGAATGAAACAAAACACAACTCCAGGTATGTTTTTGACAAGGTAACAACATTATAACATTGCTTAAAGCTTAAAGAGTGTTTTTATACCTGAGACTAAACTGCTTTCACTAGCAGTCTATAATTGTGCTCAAAGATATACTCAAAGATAAGTTGTTATTGATGGAATATTCAGTTTCCTCTGAACAGGTGTTAAAAAGGAAACTGCAGTAGGGGCAAACAATTTTAGATAAATATTAAAGAGGGGGTGTTTTTATATGGGGTATTAACTGCTAACACATCCTGCAAATGAAACTACTGCACATTGTATCAGGTTTGTCAAGTTGCTGTGTATTGTTTTGTATCATGTTTTTGTATATTTATGGAGAATTGTCATGTGGGAGCATGGGTGACGCAGGCTTGTGGGCTGAGCATTGGACAAATCTTACAGCTAACCATAAGGAGGGTTCGAATAGTGCCAGAGAGAGATCGCTAAAATACTCAAACATGCATGGATGACATCTAAAACCTCTTCAGGCATGTTTGAATAGTGCCGAGAGAGATCGCTAAAATACTCAAACATGCATGGATGACATCTAAAACCTCTTCAGGCATGTTTTGATGAGGGAACAACGTTATAACATGGTAAAAAGCAAAAAAAACCAACAAAATAAATTTAGCATAATATCCCCTCTTTAAGTACTCTGTGCTTGAGTATTTAAGTAGTTGACTAGTCAAACGATGATTTTTTTTATACACTTACAAGTGTATTATTGATGAAAATGTTTATCCTTTTTTAACAATGATTTAATAATGCCACTGTCTTTGTTTATAAGAAGGTCTCTCCGTGTGTATTTTTAGAGTCTGTATAATCCAGATGATAATCAAAATTATTATTCTTTTTTATAGTTGAGTAGTCACAATTAGCCTTACATTGCAATACGTTTGCAGTATATGTTTTGTCTATACGATGCACATTTCCACTAAACATTTCCAGGACAAACATTTGAGAACATTTTAAGAAATTTGAACTGCTAAACTAATTGAAGAATGCATCCCATGCATTTCCTAACATGTTTTGTAGAGGTCTAAACTACAGGGTGAGCAGCTTTTACACAGAAAAAAACAGGATATTTTTAATCATTTGCAGATTATATTATATTATATAAATAGTTGGAGTCTTGGTGGTTTGTGGTCTGAGTACAATATTCAGAGTGCAATTTTAAGTTGATTGCAATTAATCTCTTCGCCCTGGTAAGTGGTATGGAATTATAAATTTGTAGCCACTCCACTGCTAAACTTAAACAAGAATGCATTGCAGAACATGTTTGGAGAGGTTCAAACTACAGGGTTGGCAGTGTTTTATGCAGAATGGAAAGTAAGTTAGTGCAACATTCATATTGCTATTTTGATTTGATTTGTGATTATTCTTTCAGCCCTGGTAACTGGTACTGAATGAAGAATTGGTACCTAACCTTGCTTACCTGCCCTCCTTGCATCTTCCTCTGATTGGTTGAGCAGTGGCCCAAACCCCGCCTTCTCTGTATAACGAGCATGAGTAGTTTTGATGAGTGGCTCCTGTATCGGTTCATCTCATGTAACGCGGCACTGTCAACACGGCTGTTCTCTACATGCGTGTGCATTATTCATCTGTTCAAAGCGCTCATCCCTCAGAGGCTTTTGTGGTCAGGTTTAAAGTGAGAGAGAGAGACCACAGTTTACTCCTATCAACAGGGAGATGCATACACAACTTTATTTATGTGGTCAAAAGTATCCATATGCAGATGTAGGGTTGTCAAAGGTATCAAAAATCAGATACTAATCAAAACTAGTATCGAAACTAGATACTCATTTGAGGAAGTATCAATACTAAAATGTCACATTCACAGGACAGAACTGAACCTTTCCTGAATAGCTTTAGAATGATCTTGAGTTGTATCAGAACAGGTATAAGACCGCATAGACTAGTATACGCCCATGGAACCTACCGGGATGACAGAGGGACTGAGTAGATTTGAAAATTACATTCTGTTGTCTAAATAAAGAGTATTGAGTCTATTCCTTAGTATCGAAATCAAGTTTGAAATTTTAGTATGGTGACAACACTACCTAGATGTAGGGCTGAACAATTTGGGAAAAATACCTTATTTATTTTTTCTGACAAGCATTGCAATTGGGGTTAGATTTGTGATTTATGTCTTAATAATAGGATTCTGTTCAAAGTTCACATTTTAAATACGTCCAGAAGAATTGACAAAAAGACTGAAATCTGAACTGACAAACTAACACACGAATCACATTTCAGAACATGTTTGTACAGATATAAACTACAGGGTTAACAGTTTTTATGCAGAAGACAGGAGATTTTGTTTTGTGGAGGAAATTCTGGTACTTCAAAAACTGCAGCCTTTGCAATTTGCTGACTGCATCCATTTAAATAGCTATTTTGATTTGATTGCCATGCAGCTCTAATTTGGTCAAAACAAGGTATCCATCCCCAGATACTAAGGCTGAACGATTTGGTTAAAAATATCCAAATGTGATTTTTCTGTCTAAAAAAGAGTTTTGCATCGTCAAATGGTATAAACTTTTCCATTGTAACAAAACTACACTAATCAATAGATTTCCTAAAATAAAGCGTTAGTTCTGACCAGTGCATACTCTTGTATCCTTTGGTAAGACATCCAACTTGCCCATGTATGAATGCAGCTGTTGGTGCAGGCCAGAGCCACATCATTAGGCCTGTCACGATAATAACTTCTGAAGCACAATATATTGCTATAAAGATGTATTGTGATAAATGATAATATTGAAACTTTCATGCCACTGATATTAAACATTAATGACATTAAAATAAGGCAAGATAATCCCAATAAAACATTTTTAAATATACTGTATCATTCAAAAGGCCTGAGCTGCCGCAAATAAATAGCCGATTGAATAATTAGCTATAGAAGTGACTTATTCTTAACTCTTTACATCTCAAATCTTAGCATATTACAACAAAAATAACAAATCTCCTCAATTTTGCCAAGAAAAAATACCCACGCTAAATATTGAGCCTCAAAATATATTGTTCCAGCTTTCATAGATTGAACGAGAAGATGATATAGTAATTACTGTGACAGGCCTACACATCACTGTCTGTGAGCCTCTGGTTAGCTGTGGCTACAGAAGTGGCTTACCACCATGAGTATGGGAATGAAGAAATGTGCATATGTAAAGTGACTGAGTGTCCAAAGCAACACTATAAGACATTATTTACACAGTTTGTTCAGTCAGAAAATAAACAATCAACATTGTAGTAAATTATATTCATGAGAAATTGGCACAGCAGCTCTCTAATAAGAAAAGTCTCTTACTGTAGTGCAGACCTGGTTTAATATTTATTTGCACCTGGACACAAAATACCTTTTAATGTTTAACAGTTATTGCCTGTTTTCTCAGTATATTGTACAGCTGCAAGATGGTGCCAGCAACGTGATAATTTTCTTGTATTTATTTGGCATAATACTCTTTTTAGATGTCCCTTTACCATAACATGACCGACAGCTCTTGTAGTCACATGGCTGTTGGGAAATACATTTTGAAAGAGTAAGCTCAAAATGACTTCTGTTGAAAGATGTTAACCCACTTTTGAAAATGAACCAACTCTGGGTTTCTCAATCAAGAGTACAGGTACAGCTGAGGGTGAGCGGGCTGATTGTGTAGTGGGAGTGATTGATTTTTAGGCCCATACCTGTAGTGTTGGCTATTTTCTGTTTTGACTTGATTAAAGCTCTATGTTTTTGACTTTTGACTTTGTGATTGGTGGATATTACATCAATGACACTCGCAGCATGTCAGTGTACATTGGATTGTTTGTCATTCAGGTCATTTTTTTATAGCTGCAAAGGCCAAATGTAAAGTAACGGTTTCATTTCTATTTGGTTCTAGATGTTTTTTACTTTTTAATTATTAAAATCAATGTTTACACAGTGTTTACTCTTAGTTGCAGCAGCGTTAAAAAAAAAGGTTGCCTGGAATGTTCCACAGTATGGCATTAAATTAAATTGATCTTTCTTGCATTAAAAAAAACCTTTTTGAAAAGCTTGCATTCTTACTGTGAGTGAGGTTTCCTTTCGACAGATCTAACTTGTATCTTAGCCTTGTCGCGTCACCGGCTTGTCTCCATGGAGATAGACAGTTTAATGCATATACTGTGGAACATTCTAGGCAAAAAAAATACACATTCATGGAGACAAGCAGGTGGCAGACCCTCCACCAGAAAGGTTACACTGTGCACATTTAAATGTTAATTTGGAATACAACTGTAATTATGGCACAAAACTAGAGATAAACTGTTATATTGGTTGGCTGATATTTGCACTTTTCAGCATATCGGCTATCAGTCTTAAATCTCTCGCACAGGCCAATAGTTTGTTTGTGCTGACCAACTGCTTAAAGGAAAAACATAAAAGCTTTATTTTATCACTTTAGTGTGATTAGGGCTCTTTTCAAAATCTGATTCCACTGAGCTGTGATAAAAGTAAAACCGGGCTGTGGATGACAAATATTAAAATGGTTGTGTCAAGAGATTGTAGTATACAATACATGTACATCGACGTATCTATATCACCATTGGAGAGACTGCGGAATCATAGTTAAAGATTTGCAAGCAGCGTTTCTCGTGTTAGAGATCAGAACATGGACCAGTCGAGTCTGGGCATGATCAGACTTCACTGGAGGATTATATAACATGTTAACAAATGAACACTAGCATTTCAGGGTATATTATCACTTTTGTAAGTGATAGTTTTAAACCCTCTGACCTCCAGGGTCAGGGGATTTAAAACTCCAGGAGCATTAACTTTTGAGAAAAGACTGACGTCTGAACTGCTAAACTAATATAAGCATCCCATGCATTTCAGAACATATTTGTAGAAGTCTAAACTACAGGTACAACAAGATGTAACTATAAAAAAGACAGGATATTTATTTGCAGAGGACTTTTGAGTACCTAAATAATTGCAGCCTATGCGATTTGATAATTGAATCAACTCAAATTTGGATTTCGATGTGATAGTGAAATTTGCAGACACAAGTCACCCAAATCACTCTTCTGAGAATTCCTTTTTATTTTGCTTTGATCCACTTGACCTTGGTCCCTCTTCAGTGTTTATTTATTTTTGCTCTGTTCAAAAGATTTACAAAACAAGACTGAAGACAAGTTCCTATTCACCAGTAATCCTAAATTATATTTCATAATAATATTTGACTAAACTGAGTCGCCTCGTTCAAATATTACAGCTACTGTGAGTAATGGTTAAAACAGTGAGTCAAGCCAAGGTCAAATGAGCTGCCAGACTTCTGCAGTCAATACAGCAGATTTAATATAGTCAGAAAAAAAAGAATGAAACAAGGGCTGTAGGATTCTTTTCAATCCAATCAAAATCTCAGCCTACAATTATCTAGATCAGTGTTTCTCAAACTGGTACGCGAGCCCCTTCCGGTGGTACTTGGACAGCTCTTCAGTTTGTGGGTTTGGCTAATTTAGAGTTCATTTTTTTCCTCTTTTTCTCCTTTGCATAATTTCTTAGAACTATATTGGAAATGACGTAGTCCACTTTTAGACCTGGTTCAGATCTGGTGGGACTTGGAAAGCCAAATCATTTCTTTGGTCCTACTTTGTGTGAAGCGTTTAAGAGCCACTGGTCTAGATAAAGACTCTAAAGAATATTTTGTCTTTGTGGGGAGTATAAAACCTGTTAACCCTATATTTTGTTCAAATGTTTGTGTGTAGATGTCATGGCTTTTGGAATGTTACACAGTATGGCATTAGGTATCTTACGTTTATTCAGTGACAGGTGTTTTCTTGCTTAAATGTGATTACACAGTCCCACATTGTTATAAAAATGTGGATATTTAAATTGTCAGCGGCCTCAGAGTTGGAGCTGTTGTTTTTTAAATTGGTGCTTTCTTTGTTGATGTTGTTTTGTGCCTCAGCTGTTTGACTCTTTCTAACCTCTTCACATGACTTCCTCCCTCCCCTGTCACTCTCACTCCCTCCTTTTCTGTCTCCCCCTCTTCTCTCTCCCTGTCTCTCGCACTGTTGCCCCCCTCTTTCTCTCACCCCCCTCTCTCTCTCTCTCCCTCTCTCTCTCTGTCTCTCTCTCTCTCTCTCTCTCTCTCTGACAGAGCTCTATGCCAGCAGTGATGACCATGTTAGCAGACCATGCAGCACAGCAGCTGCTGGACTTTAACCAGAAACTGGACATAAACCTCCTGGATAATGTGGTCAACTGTCTGTACCATGGCGTCGGCCCACAGGTAGGGGGCGCTGCATGCACTCATAATCAGGCCTGTCACCATAACACATTTTGAAGGGCGATATACCCGTATATAGTTTAACAAATACATTCTAAATCAGGAATGTAGGCAACAGGTGGCAAAAGTAAGTACTGTATAGGTGTGCATACTAAATTACTATAGATCCTTCCAGTGTTTGTAAACAGAACGCATGTTTTCCATTAGCTGGTATTATCTGGCTAACGTATAGTAACTGATTTTTACTGTCTTAAAAAAGTTAAAAACCGAACTAGTTCATTTTAAACAGTTTGCAGTGGTCCAAAGTTATTCCTCACTTGCCTCATGCATTCTGTGCATGCTAATTATTCAGTTTATAAGCACTTTTCATAACTGTCAGAGACCAAAGCCAATGCTAACAACAGCTAGCATGCTAACAGTGCACTTCCTGTTTTGTGGAAACACTTTCTAATTAGATGCAGACAGTACATAGTGGTCTCATTTTGGCCCTGAGAGGTGCTTATACAGTATATCTGTGCTGGGGCAAGACTACCGGTAATTTTACTTTATTACATGAAAAAACTATAAAGATATATTTTCTTGTTAAAACTTTATTTTCTTTGCTTCTTGCAGCAGAGGATGGCGCAGGACGTGTTGACTCACCTGAAGGAGCATCCAGACGCCTGGACCCGAGTCGACACAATTCTGGAGTTTTCCCAAAACATGAACACCAAAGTAAGACTCCAAAACACACTCTGCACTGCTCTCCACTCCACCTATCTGCTCAGAGGAGGAACTGCAGGACAACAAATGACCAAATGAGCCATCTACAGTATTTCTCAGCACACCACTTACTAAAATATTACAAATCACATCTTTTAGAAACAGTCCATACCACTGTGTCTGGTTCTCTAAGGGTGCGTTCACATTTGCATAAAGACCACATTGAAATTGAGACATAACTCTGACTAGACTGGGACCAGACCAAGACTGGGACCAGACCAAGACTGGAACCAGACCAGGACCGGGACCAGACCAGGACCAAACTGGAACCAGACCAGGACCACAAGAGGAGTGAGTTCATGTGTCGTGTGGGGAGTGAGGGGAGCAGGGGGTGATTGTTTCAGCGGGGCAACTATCAACTCACCGGCATATATTCACCATGTGTCCTCGACATAATGTGCATTTTAAATGAATAACAAAAAGTGAAAGTAAAGCACACAGTGGAGCACTTGGAGCTTTACACACAGCTTAGGCCTGTCACGATAACAAATTTTAAAGTGTGACATATTGCTGAAGTAAATATAGACAATAAACTAATTTATGCCACTGATGGAAGAACAGATTTAAACCACAAAAACTATTCTAAATCTACAACATTCTTACAAAATCATGAGCAATAAACAGGTGAATGAAACACTTTACTACTTAGCTTGCATCTGTAATGAGTCATAGAAGTTATTAATTGAACCTTTTTATGTCTTAAATCTTATCGTATAGCCAAAAAATAACCCAAAATTTCCCAGTAGTGCAAAGAAAATGTGCACAGGATAAATATTGACCCCCAAAAATATTGTTCTAGCGTTCATATATTGAACGATAAGTTGATATAGTAATTATTGTGACAGGCCTAGGCACAGAGAGCTTCATTGGCACGAGAGGCGTCTGCACACAGAGCCGCCTCTACTCTGGACAAACAGCCGACCGACCCGCACTCAGCACTAGGGCCCAGAAAGTATCGCCTCTGGGTGGGAAAAGTGAGCATGTCTATGCACAAACAACCAGGCACAAACAACCAGCAAGTACAAGTGTGAACGCACCTTAAATTTGTCAAAGATGACGCTTGCGTTTTTGGTTTTTTTTTGGATCAGAATTGGTCTCAGGACACTCAAAAATTGTAAAATATTCAGTTAAATCCACGTGTGAATCTGTTAGTTCAAATAGAAAAAAAAAAATAATAATTTTTTTTCAAGGCACATCTGGTAATACATCAAGGCACACCAGTGTTCTTTGGCAAACTGGTGCACTACTTTTCTATTGATCTTCAAAGTAGTAAATGGTTATAAATAATTGGTTAATATTACTGCTACATTTTGATTGTAAACTGGGCCCAAAACCACCTCCTTTTATTTAATCCTGGTTAATAAATCACTTTTCTGCCTGTTTTCTTTGAAGTACCCACAGTATGGTATTATATTTGTATATCTTTATGGAGACAAGCAAGTGTCATTAGTAAGCCAAATTACAGATCTGTGGAGAGGCAACCCCGCTCACAGTAAGAATACATGTTTTCGAGGTATTTTTCAACAATTAAACACCTTTAACTGATTAAATGCAAGATTGATAAGTTTATGCCTTACTGTGGAACATTCCAAACAAAGTGTAACATATCTGTGGAGAACACCAGGTGGCACTTCTTCCCCAACAGAAAAGCTACACAGTGCGCTTTTAATGTGACAAATTAATATATGAAACTAATAATTGAAACCGCTGCCTGCAGTCCCTCCTCTCAGTTCTGGTGCTGTCTTCCTTTCTGCTTTGCTCCTTTAACACACATGTTTTGACTAATGTATGCGTTGATGTGTGATCAGTTGCTTTAATTTTGTAGCTTTATAGTTGAAAATTTGCCAAAAAACAATTGGGACTTTAGCGGCAAAGAGATAAGGTAAAGATCATGAATTTTACATTTATTTAATTTATTTTTTAATTCAAGAAAAGTGCATTTTTTTCCAGCACAATTTGGCTATTTCTTACAATGATTCAAATGCAATGTACTGCTCTGAATGACATTAATCTCCATGTTATTATGTTTGTAGCCTGTAATAGGAAGAATCGTCTGGCGGCAGGCCTCCACAAGGTCTACCCTTTTAAATTCCCTTTGACTCGGTTCTGTTCATGCGTTTCTATGCGTTTCTATTGCATCTGTTTCATTGGACACAGAGACACAGACAGACACTGTTCACCTGTAGGGATCATGGCTACCTTTTACAACTTTTATTTCATTTTCTATGTAACTCTTTATAATAAACACCTTAAGTAGCCTTAAAGGCAAAATTGACTTTTTAGAGGTTTCTACCATGTTATAACGTTTTCCTTCATGAAAAAACATGCCTATATGTCATACATGCATGTTTGAATAATCTAGTGATCTGTCCTGGGCCCTATTCGAACCCACCTTACGGTTAGCTGTATGATCCTATCCAATGCTCAGCCCATAAGCCTGTGTCACCCATGCTCCCGCACTGCAATTTTCTGTAATTATACAACTGCAGGATACAAAGCAATACATTACAGCTAGGGCTGCAACTAACAGTTCTTTTCTTCTCGATTAATCTAACGATAATTTTTTTGATTAGTTGACTAATTGCCTGTATAGTCTGCGGTGCCGCGCACCTGATAGGCTATGCGAGAGCAGATAGTGCGGACAGCGTGGCACATGCTACGCTGTGAAGGCTGTGTCACTTTTACAGCGCAAGGAGGAGCCCTCGTTTTGCTTTTTATTCAGTCACACTGTTAGCTCCTGGGTTGAAAACTCTCAGACGATGAGTGGAAATACAGATCTGATGTTCAGTGCCTGTACATGTTATATATGTCACATTAATTAAGAACTCGGCTCTAAAGGCGATTCATCGACGCTCTCTACATGCGTCAACATATTTTCCTAATTGACGTTGTCAATTATGTTAACAAATTGTTGCAGCTCTAACTACAACTTCACAAACCTGATGCTATGTGCATTAGTTTCGTGCACGCTAATTGTGCAGAGTGTCAAAAACGAAAGTGAAACTTGAAAAACTGAATCATTCATGAATCATCATGAACAACTATTTGTTCATGATGAATCATCATGAACAAATAGTTTATTCAGAATGATTCAGGCTTAGTAACTACTTAAAACCCTAACCCTTTAATTAAGTACTTGGTAAGCCTGAATCATTCCGAATTAACTATTTGTTAATGCTTTATTAAGGCTAATTAAGGTGTACTTATTCTAAAGGGGTGCCATTTTCTCCCTTCCTTTTTCTATCCTACATTACCTCCTCACTTTGGACAGGCTTAGACATTAAATTCCAAATGTACACTGTTTCTATGAGAGTTTAAATAATAATTTGGATTGGCAGATACACAATTGACAATTGGCCATTATGTTGCTTATATGACCTATTACTTAGACTGGCCACATGAAAACTGGGCCTATACCCGGAACTAAACCTGGACTAAACTATAAATAAAGCCGATATAGAACAGGACCAAACAAAGTCTATTTCAGGACTAAACTGGGTTCAAACCAGTATCAGACTAGGGTTAACGATGTTGGCAAAAAAAAAAAAAAATCTAATTGCAGTTTTTCTGACAAGCATTGCAATGACTATTAGAATTACGATTTATGTTTTAAGAATACAATTCTGTTGAAAGTTCACATTTTAAACCAGAGTAATTAACATATGAGAGAAGACTGAAATATGAACTGCTATACTAATACAAGACACATGTATTTCAGAAGATAGACCTAAAGCACAGAGTTACCTGGTTTTTAGATAATGAAACTGGATATTTGCAAAGGACTAATTTAGTACATAATGATATATTTAAACACATTGCCTTTATCTGGATCAGCACAATTTATCTAATATATATCTATAACATGAAACTTAAAATGGGGCTTTCAGTGGAATCTGTGACTAAATTCAAGCGTTCTTATTGATATTGAAGAAGCGATATCCACTCAACTGCAGTATATCTCACTTTCATTTTGCTGCTCATTTCTACCCTGTTTTTATTTTACTCCTCCTTTTCTTCCTGCCATGCCATGCTTTTATTTTAAAACTCTCTGATGATCCCTACCGATGACAGACTTCCCCTTATGTAGATGCAGTATTTGATTATTTAAAATAATTATATGTGTTTTAGTACGTCCCAAAATAAAGTAGGCGTAACTCGTGGCTCGTCCTGCTGTTTCTTCATCAATCTGATTAAAATCGAGTTTTTAAAGCCCTAGATTAAAGGTCGGCTATTGAACATTCAATAGTAACTCAATAATAACTATCTTGTAAGATTTTTTTCTATGTTTACATTTGGCTCAGTCAAAAACAGCAAAGCGCTGGTCCTACACCCTGTGAGAAGCCGCAGTTTCAAAAAGCAGTGCTACAATGAAAAAAATATAAAAGAAATAAAAAAAGTGAGGCCAAAATTGTGTGGTTCAGTTCACAATTTATTTTAAATTATGTCAAACTCTGCACAAGTTTCCTTTGGTCCATGTCAGTGTCATGACACAATAATAATTTGTAGTATTGTAAAAATGAGCCCTAACTAGTTTTAATGTGATGAGAGTTGCTTTTGTTTTTTCTTTGACTGTGCATCCTGTACCTGGAATGCCACCTACAATATAAAATAACCACAAGATTAGGCTAGAACTAAAGCCAAAAAGAACCAGGGCCCCAAAGGATAATTTATAATGAGCATTAGTGTTGTTACAATACTAAAATTCCAAACTATACCGAATCGGATACCACAATGATAATAAAAACACTCTTTATTTAGACAATAGAATTTTCAACATTAAATCATAGTACTTTCTTTTATATTACCATGAGGTCTTGTACCTGTGTAATCCCTGAGTCCTCCAGGTATATGTGGTCTTATACTAGTTCTGATAAAACTCAAGAGTAATTATTATTTCTGTCTTGTTGATGTGACTTTTTTCCTATCGATACTTGTTCAAATGAATATCTAGTTTGGATACTAGTTTTAGTATTTGATTTTCCATACTTTTGACAACCCTAATGGGCATATATCTGAACTAATTCAAGATATAAAGACACAATTTAATTGAGACAAGCCCTAACTTAAAAGTAAAAAATAGCCAAAACATGGCATAAAGCTGAGGACTGGTCTTGACTACCTGGCACCAGTGCATTATAGAGTAGGAAAAACTGGACATTAACTTTGAACTGACACTCGATAACCAACCTTTTTTCTGCTTATTTTTATTCAGAACAAATACCTAAAATGTAAGTCTATTGGAAACTTCGTAAGATTCTTGTAAGAAACAGCAAGACATAGACACAGTTACTACTTTCAGGTCCTAAAAATAAAACTCGAAACCACAATGTTTATCTCTGAAATGTGCATGAAGGAGGTGGTTTAGTCTTACTTGAGGCTGGTCCACTTCATTCTGTTTTGGTTTGTATTAAAATAAAGCCACAGTGATCATTTAAAGTGTTTAAATGTTTGATAAAGTTTAGTTCTAACACTGCTCTGTGTTGGCCTGTTACAGTACTATGCTCTTCAGATTCTGGAAACTGTTATCAAAACAAGATGGAAGATCCTGCCCCGGAATCAGTGCGAAGGCAAGTACACAGACTTTAAATGTCATTCACTTTGTTTGGTACCATTCAAGTGGATAAAACGAGTCATTATCTAGAAATGGATGAATGCCATTGATTTAAAATGAGGGTACGTAGCCTTCACTCTTCCTGTTTTAAAAAAGGTACTACAATCACAACTGAACATGGGCTGCCAGTGCCTTAACCTACAAATAGAGGATACATGCATGTTTTTCTCATTCTCAGTATATGGCCAGGTCATTCTGCTTTCTGATTGGATAGTCGTCTTGAGAACCAAAACACCAAATTATAATGTAAACAGTTTGACCATCATGTCCAATATTTTTGTAATTAAGAATAAAGCAACATTACAGTTGTTATCAGTAAAATATATTTGATTTGACCATCTTTACCTCATAACTGGGGGCACAGTTAGGTAAATAAAAATTCTACCTACAATATTTGGATACTAGAGATGGGGCAAGATGTTGTGATATACACTTAAAAATATATTCCAACAATTCAGCCCCCAAATTTGTTTTAAGTTACATCAGATTTCAAAAGAGTACAATAATAATGAAATGTATTTATTTATTTATTAAAACAATAAATTATTAACTATATTTTTCGTAATAGTTCCATGAAATAATCTCACTTGAATTCAGCTAATCCATGGGTTTCAGTTTACTGTTATATGCTACATTTTGAGGACTTTTTCTCATCATTCTGAAGCCCATGGATAGGAGCCCTGAAGATTGCAACACCATATTTCCCATGTAAATGTGATGCAATACAGACTCAGCTGTTGTTTATCGTATTATTTGTACTGTTTTGTGGAATATTCAGAAAGAAGCCATCTTTCTGTCTTGGGTGCATCAGGATTGGAGGGTTTTTAAATGTTGTGACGTGCGGTTGCCAGGTTGAGTGGTTTTCCTCCTTTAAGCATGTCACTTGTTTATGCCCCAGTGCTCTGAGCAGCAGGAGATGGAGAAGCAAAATGGTCAGACTCAAATGACCCCAAAGTGACAAGCATTTTAACATTTAGTTTACCTTTGTTTTTGCCAAGAGAAAAATTAAAATAATGAGTTTCCTTCATTTATTAACCATATGTTTTGAAGGGACATGGTGGTTTAAGTTAAATAGAAGATATTTATTGGCAGGATTTGGAAAAGTGGTTTTAAACAATTATTGTGAATAATTATTTTTCAATTCCATTAAATTAAGTATTAAAGCCACAATATGTAAGTTTTAAAGTTTTTATTTTGACACAGTTGGATTAGTAAATTAAGGCATATACATTTTTTTATTTAAATGCACTTATTGTGCCAAAAAGTATAAATATCACAATAATATCATTATCGCAAAGAAAAAAATAATTAGAATATTGCATCCTTTCTCATATCGTTCAGCCCTACAGTCATTGTTGTTTGTAAGTTATAATTAACCTTAACTTTACATCCTTATTATTGAACTAACACCAGTCTGTCTGTGGTTTTGACAGGTATAAAAAAGTATGTTGTAGGCCTCATTATCAAGACCTCTTCAGATGCTTCAACTGTGGAGGTGAGTGTTAAAAAATCTTTTACCATTTTTATAAAATTGGCTATTATATAAGGGCTAAGATGTGCCAAATCAACTATTTCACTGTTGCTGCATTAACAAACCTGAAGTTGTAGCTACTAGCATCAGCGTTGAAATACATGCTTGGTTAGCGGCATGGTGACTGAGTGGTTAGTGCTCTTGTCTAAACTCTCATTCACCAGCCTGCAGCCTGTCAGTCTGCCCCAGGGCAACTGTGGCTACAATAGTAGCTTACCACCACTGTGGAGTGAATGATGTAATGTAAAGCGAAAGGTGCTACTCCGGCAAATAATTCCTTTCTAATTTGAAGGATATTGTGAGTACCTTTCCCCATTCAAAAGATATATCTTAATTTGATTTCTATGGCGATGGAGGACAGTTGCCGTAGCTTGAAAGCCTTGAATATAACTCCAATGCATTTTATTAATAGAAAAAGTAGTAATCTATAGGTAGTAGCAGTAACCTAGCCTGCTGGCTGTTGTTGTTGTTGTTGTTGTTGTTGTTGTTGTTGTTGTGGTGCAGTTAGCTTGCCTTAATGACCACCTCTCATTGTGGACATGATGTCACTGCTCTGCTATATAATCACTCTGAGTAAATGCAGAGCTTGCACCTTCAGGCATGTTTCTGCTGTTTATGTCATCTACACCTTAAACATAACCTCACCTGCCCTCACCTCACCTTTTACCAACAAAATTGTTATTATGGTAGCTATTTTGCATTTAATTAATACAATCTAATGTTTTTGTGTTTCGATTTTAGAAAGAAAAGGTGTACATTGGGAAGCTGAACATGATCCTGGTTCAGGTAAGGCTTTTCGTTGTTACAGTAGTACAATGTGACAGTAATTACTTATGTTGTAAAATGAGATTTGGCTGGTAACACATTTTATGATTTGTTGCTGCTGATAACTAACTTATACCATTTTCCTCATCCATAGCCTACCTATTTCTTAACCTAAATTATAACCCTGTTCCTAAACTTCAAATGACCACGCAAGGCGGATTGTCTAACAAAAAACAAAAAAAAACCCCGCATTCACTGAAGGAGCTTTGGTCTTGGCCACCTCAGTCCCATCTTTCTCTCTTTTTCGATTGTTTAACGACTCTCTTGGCACAGAAACGATCACCTCTTTATTTACCTCTGAGCTGTTTAGAGTTGGATGGTTTAGAATGAGCCCGGAGCAGCTGCAGAAACCTCCTTTAAAAACACTACAACCAAACTAAAGGCACACTATGAAGAGGTGAACATTTCAATGAAAATATCAACAGGGACAGTTCAGGAGAAAATTTATTAAATTTAGTCAAGTATCATGATAAATTTAAGAAAACCAAACCATTTTTTTCCACTTCCCTTTGTCAATTCTGAGGTGTAATCAGGCCAGCTGAGAGACATAGTCCCTTCAGCGTGTTCTGGGTCTTTCCCGGGGCCTACTCCCCGTGGGACATGCCCAGAACACCTCCCCATGGAGGAGTCCAGGAGGCATCTGGAACAAATGCACGAGGGAGCGTCCAGCCTCTTTGCGGAGGAAACTCAATTCGACTGCTTGTATCCGCAATAGTATTGTCACGATACTAAAATTTTGATTTTGATACTAAAGAATAGACTCGATACTCTATACTGATTTTAATACCCAAATGATCATTTTAAAACCTCTTTTTTAGACAATATTGTAATTTTCAACACAAAATAATAGTATTTTGTATTATACTATGTGGTCTCACACTAGTTCTGATAAAACTCAAGATGAAACTGTTCAGGAAAGGTCCAATTTTATCCAGTTATGTGATTTTCTTTTTGTCTCAGTATCGATACTAGTTCAAATGAGTACCTAGTTTATTAATTAGTTTTAGTGTCGATTAGTATCTAATTTTTGATTCTTTTGTCAACCCTAATCTGAGACCTTGTCCTTACAGTCATTACCCAAAGCTCATGACCATAGGTGAGAATAGGACTTATTTAATTGCACTTAATAATGGCTTAACATCTTGCACTGGGATTGGCTATATATAATAGTTATTTTATAGTGAACTTCATCAACAAAACCATGGTAAAGTGTCCAACAGACACTTTTCTGCTGTTTTGCCTGAAAATGCCACCCTTAATGTCACTTGGACTAAAATCCTCTTGTCTAATTCCTAATTATTATAAATGCTCCCATTGCAGTGTCTTTAAACTGTTATCAGTGCAGTGAATGAGCAGCTCCAGAGATCATTGTTTTGGCTCTGAATGAGACCAAAGCTTAAATTAGCAGCTGCTTCTCTCAGTCTGACCTGCTCTACTGAGGCTGGGATCTCTACAAATAATGCATTTCCATTTACAGTCTACAGTAATTTCTGTCTCATTAAAAATAGTTTAAACCAGCTGTAACAGTTATCCTTTTTCCACAACAAGAATACATCTGCATTACAAATATTTAAGCTTTTTTTGTTGCACCGAAAAACATAGAAAAATGTGCATCCTTAACGTGAGCAGGCTTGCACTCCACAAACTTGACTCTTCCTCCTGCTTGTCTCCATGGAAGACAACTTCCTGTTTCCATGGAATCATGACCTACAACTGCAGACTGATTAGTTATGTATTAGAACTCATTGATGAAAGTTGAAACTCTGAGGATGGGAGGGCATCAGACACACAGGGAGGGCATCAGACACACAGATCTGAAACCTGAATCTTTACTTGAAGTGGTTGACGAAGTTTTAAAAAGTCTATTTTAAAAAGACCTGTCACTGGAGACTTGTCTATATTTACTCCTTAAGGGGAGCGAGGTGGAGTTTTGTACCCAGCTCTGAGACACTTTTCCTGGGTTACTGCGGGGGTCAGCTCCCTGGATCTCTCTGGATCTTTATCTCAAGCTAACTGGAGTTTAAGGGAGCCTGGTGGGTGTGTATACCCAGCTTGGAGGCTTGTCTGCTGGGTTACTTTCACACAGGGAGGCATCAGACACACAGGTCAGACACACAGGGAGGGCATCAGTCACACAGGGATATTGGAGGATGGGAGGGCATGTGACACAAGGATATCTCGGTGTGTGATTGTAAATTACACTTGTAGTATTATTGTAGTCTAGTTCCATAGAGCTCATACAGACCACAGACTGTGATTGTGCATTAATGTGAGAGTGACTCATCTGTGACGTCACAAACCTTCAGTTTTTTGTCCTTCGGGGGCTGCCATACTCCACGCTGCTCATTAGACACAGCAGCAGAATTAGGACCAGAATTCATACTAAATATAGACAAGAGTGAAATGAAGTAGGACGAGATAGTAGCTCTACAACACAAACATTTTTGGTTCAAAGGTCTTGCCTTCCTAGAAACAGACAGTTAATACAAACTGCTCCCTGATTGGAATTATACATTTTAGATACTGCAAGATTTAAATGGACTCAATTACATAAACTCAAATTGCAATTTCAATTTGAATGCAATTAATATTGTGCAGCCCTAACTCTACTCTAGTACCTAACCATGCACTTTGTTGTGTTGGTGCA